>OU342792.1:20600000-20876629 GCA_910591515.1 Cerceris rybyensis | reverse complement strand
ATAGGTGAAATTCAGCTGAAATATAGGTGAAATTCAGCTGAAATATAGCTGAAATATAGGTGAAAATCAGCTGAAATATAGGTGAAATTCAGCTGAAATATAGCTGAAATATAGGTGAAATTCAGATGAAATTTAGGTGAAATTTAGGTGAAAATCAGCTGAAATATAGGTGAAATTCAGCTGAAATATAGCTGAAATTTAGGTGAAAATCAGCTGAAATATAGGTGAAATTCAGATGAAATTTAGGTGAAATTTAGGTGAAAATCAGCTGAAATATAGGTGAAATTCAGCTGAAATATAGCTGAAATATAGGTGAAAATCAGCTGAAATATAGGTGAAATTTAGGTGAAAATCAGCTGAAATATAGGTGAAATTCAGATGAAATTTAGGTGAAATTTAGGTGAAAATCAGCTGAAATATAGGTCAAATTCAGCTGAAATATAGCTGAAATATAGGTGAAATTCAGCTGAAATTTAGGTGAAATTTAGGTGAAAATCAGCTGAAATATAGGTGAAATTCAGATGAAATTTAGGTGAAAATCAGCTGAAATATAGGTGAAATTCAGCTGAAATATAGCTGAAATATAGGTGAAAATCAGCTGAAATATAGGTGAAATTCAGCTGAAATATAGCTGAAATATAGGTGAAAATCAGCTGAAATATAGGTGAAAATCAGCTGAAATATAGGTGAAATTCAGCTGAAATATAGCTGAAATATAGGTGAAATTTAGGTGAAATTTAGGTGAAAATCAGCTGAAATATAGGTGAAATTCAGCTGAAATATAGCTGAAATATAGGTGAAAATCAGCTGAAATATAGGTGAAATTTAGGTGAAAATCAGCTGAAATATAGGTGAAATTCAGCTGAAATATAGCTGAAATATAGGTGAAAATCAGCTGAAATATAGGTGAAATTCAGCTGAAATATAGCTGAAATATAGGTGAAAATCAGCTGAAATATAGCTGAAATTTAGGTGAAAATCAGCTGAAATATAGGTGAAATTCAGCTGAAATATAGCTGAAATATAGGTGAAATTCAGCTGAAATTTAGGTGAAATTTAGGTGAAAATCAGCTGAAATATAGGTGAAATTCAGATGAAATTTAGGTGAAAATCAGCTGAAATATAGGTGAAATTCAGCTGAAATATAGCTGAAATATAGGTGAAATTCAGCTGAAATTTAGGTGAAATTTAGGTGAAAATCAGCTGAAATATAGGTGAAATTCAGCTGAAATATAGCTGAAATATAGGTGAAAATCAGCTGAAATATAGGTGAAATTTAGGTGAAAATCAGCTGAAATATAGGTGAAATTCAGCTGAAATATAGCTGAAATATAGGTGAAAATCAGCTGAAATATAGGTGAAATTCAGATGAAATATAGGTGAAATTCAGCTGAAATATAGCTGAAATATAGGTGAAAATCAGCTGAAATATAGGTGAAATTCAGCTGAAATATAGCTGAAATATAGGTGAAAATCAGCTGAAATATAGGTGAAATTCAGCTGAAATATAGCTGAAATATAGGTGAAATTCAGATGAAATTTAGGTGAAATTTAGGTGAAAATCAGCTGAAATATAGGTGAAATTCAGCTGAAATATAGCTGAAATATAGGTGAAAATCAGCTGAAATATAGGTGAAATTTAGGTGAAAATCAGCTGAAATATAGGTGAAATTCAGCTGAAATATAGCTGAAATATAGGTGAAATTCAGATGAAATTTAGGTGAAATTTAGGTGAAAATCAGCTGAAATATAGGTGAAATTCAGCTGAAATTTAGGTGAAATTTAGGTGAAAATCAGCTGAAATATAGGTCAAATTCAGCTGAAATATAGCTGAAATATAGGTGACATTCAGCTGAAATTTAGGTGAAATTTAGGTGAAAATCAGCTGAAATATAGGTGAAATTCAGCTGAAATATAGCTGAAATATAGGTGAAAATCAGCTGAAATATAGGTGAAATTCAGCTGAAATATAGCTGAAATATAGGTGAAAATCAGCTGAAATATAGGTGAAATTCAGCTGAAATATAGCTGAAATATAGGTGAAATTTAGGTGAAATTTAGGTGAAAATCAGCTGAAATATAGGTGAAATTCAGCTGAAATATAGCTGAAATATAGGTGAAAATCAGCTGAAATATAGGTGAAATTTAGGTGAAAATCAGCTGAAATATAGGTGAAATTCAGCTGAAATTTAGGTGAAATTTAGGTGAAAATCAGCTGAAATATAGGTCAAATTCAGCTGAAATATAGCTGAAATATAGGTGAAATTCAGCTGAAATTTAGGTGAAATTTAGGTGAAAATCAGCTGAAATATAGGTGAAATTCAGCTGAAATATAGCTGAAATATAGGTGAAAATCAGCTGAAATATAGGTGAAATTCAGCTGAAATATAGCTGAAATATAGGTGAAAATCAGCTGAAATATAGGTGAAATTCAGCTGAAATATAGCTGAAATATAGGTGAAATTTAGGTGAAATTTAGGTGAAAATCAGCTGAAATATAGGTGAAATTCAGCTGAAATATAGCTGAAATATAGGTGAAAATCAGCTGAAATATAGGTGAAATTTAGGTGAAAATCAGCTGAAATATAGGTGAAATTCAGCTGAAATATAGCTGAAATATAGGTGAAAATCAGCTGAAATATAGGTGAAATTCAGCTGAAATTTAGGTGAAATTTAGGTGAAAATCAGCTGAAATATAGGTGAAATATAGGTGAAAATCAGCTGAAATATAGGTGAAATTCAGCTGAAATATAGCTGAAATATAGGTGAAAATCAGCTGAAATATAGGTGAAATTCAGCTGAAATATAGCTGAAATATAGGTGAAAATCAGCTGAAATATAGGTGAAATTCAGCTGAAATATAGCTGAAATATAGGTGAAAATCAGCTGAAATATAGGTGAAATTCAGCTGAAATATAGCTGAAATATAGGTGAAAATCAGCTGAAATATAGCTGAAATTTAGGTGAAAATCAGCTGAAATATAGGTGAAATTCAGCTGAAATATAGCTGAAATATAGGTGAAATTCAGCTGAAATTTAGGTGAAATTTAGGTGAAAATCAGCTGAAATATAGGTGAAATTCAGATGAAATTTAGGTGAAAATCAGCTGAAATATAGGTGAAATTCAGCTGAAATATAGCTGAAATATAGGTGAAAATCAGCTGAAATATAGCTGAAATATAGGTGAAAATCAGCTGACATATAGGTGAAATTCAGCTGAAATATAGCTGAAATATAGGTGAAATTCAGATGAAATTTAGGTGAAAATCAACTGAAATATAGGTGAAATTCAGCTGAAATATAGGTGAAATTCAGCTGAAATATAGCTGAAATATAGGTGAAAATCAGCTGAAATATAGGTGAAATTTAGGTGAAAATCAGCTGAAATATAGGTGAAATTCAGCTGAAATATAGGTGAAAATCAGCTGAAATATAGGTGAAATTCAGCTGAAATATAGGTGAAATTCAGATGAAATATAGGTGAAATTCAGCTGAAATATAGCTGAAATATAGGTGAAAATCAGCTGAAATATAGGTGAAATTCAGCTGAAATATAGCTGAAATATAGGTGAAAATCAGCTGAAATATAGGTGAAATTCAGCTGAAATATAGCTGAAATATAGGTGAAATTCAGATGAAATTTAGGTGAAATTTAGGTGAAAATCAGCTGAAATATAGGTGAAATTCAGCTGAAAATCAGCTGAAATATAGGTGAAATTCAGCTGAAATATAGCTGAAATATAGGTGAAAATCAGCTGAAATATAGGTGAAATTTAGGTGAAAATCAGCTGAAATATAGGTGAAATTCAGCTGAAATTTAGGTGAAATTTAGGTGAAAATCAGCTGAAATATAGGTGAAATTCAGCTGAAATATAGCTGAAATATAGGTGAAAATCAGCTGAAATATAGGTGAAATTTAGGTGAAAATCAGCTGAAATATAGGTGAAATTCAGCTGAAATATAGCTGAAATATAGGTGAAAATCAGCTGAAATATAGGTGAAATTCAGATGAAATATAGGTGAAATTCAGCTGAAATATAGCTGAAATATAGGTGAAAATCAGCTGAAATATAGGTGAAATTCAGCTGAAATATAGCTGAAATATAGGTGAAAATCAGCTGAAATATAGGTGAAATTCAGCTGAAATATAGCTGAAATATAGGTGAAATTCAGATGAAATTTAGGTGAAATTTAGGTGAAAATCAGCTGAAATATAGGTGAAATTCAGCTGAAATATAGCTGAAATATAGGTGAAAATCAGCTGAAATATAGGTGAAATTTAGGTGAAAATCAGCTGAAATATAGGTGAAATTCAGATGAAATTTAGGTGAAATTTAGGTGAAAATCAGCTGAAATATAGGTGAAATTCAGATGAAATTTAGGTGAAATTTAGGTGAAAATCAGCTGAAATATAGGTGAAATTCAGCTGAAATATAGCTGAAATATAGGTGAAAATCAGCTGAAATATAGGTGAAATTTAGGTGAAAATCAGCTGAAATATAGGTGAAATTCAGCTGAAATATAGCTGAAATATAGGTGAAAATCAGCTGAAATATAGGTGAAATTCAGCTGAAATATAGGTGAAATTCAGCTGAAATATAGCTGAAATATAGGTGAAAATCAGCTGAAATATAGGTGAAATTCAGCTGAAATATAGCTGAAATATAGGTGAAATTCAGCTGAAATTTAGGTGAAATTTAGGTGAAAATCAGCTGAAATATAGGTGAAAATGTTTTCTTGGTTAAGTTACACAATGATTTCACGCTACACATGGAAAATACACTTCAAAATGTTGCAATCGTCAAATTAACGTTAAAATAAGTAATAAAAAAATATTGAAAAATCAGAAGATACACATTTGATGTTTCAACGTACGTCTGCAAACATAAGCGAGGACCTTCACGAGAAAAATACTCCTATAATTTGTCTCCGCAAATACGACAGAAATCGTTTCTTCTATCGACAAATAAGCATAAAATACTGATTGCAACTGGGGGAATGCGAAATAAGCAAATAAATAAACAAACAACCGTGGAGAGCGGAACTTTTTCAACCCTAACTGAAAAATTGCAAATGTAAAACAAGAATGAACAATCGCGAAAATGAAATGGTTACTTTACTCGCGTGAAATTCAATGCATTTACGTTAGACTTTTTGTATGCCATTTCACCATTCTGACGAGTAAACTTTTAATAATGTACGAAATGCTCGATGTCGGTTCGAAAAATAATACTTTCCCCCCATACAAACTTTAATATTAAATTACCTATTGTGCTTCTCTAATTACGATTCTAGGATGTAAAAGTGATAACAAATATTATTAAAAATATCAGACATGAATATTTATTACATTGTATATCCGGTATTTTCAGCCTTTTAACTTATCTTCTGTACTGTACAATTCAAGAATTTTTATAACATTTCCAGATTATGTTTATGAGGTAAACATTTTAAGGAACATTGACCAAGGCTCTTAATAATGCTTAAGGGGAAATTCTTTGAGAAGAAAAATATACCGAATTATATATCCAACATTCCACACTTAAGGGAATTGTGCAGTGCGTGGAAATAAAAGACGCATTCAAAACGTATGTAAATTTACATCATTTGTTCGCAATGGCTTAAATTACGGCTGAATACCTCCTTAATATCTTGTAGCTATTTCACGACTTAATAAGAAACTCATCAACGAATATGTTTAAACTGTATTTACAGTCTCTGGAGTGTTAAATACTAGGTCCACGATCGTACCATAAATATTGTGACAAAAGCGAGACAAGCTTCTCTAGGAGAAGAGTTTCTTGGAACTCGTAGTAAACACAGAAGAACTCGTCAAGATCTCCCGTTTCGCGAGGAACGCTCAAGGAATATGAGGAAACAGTACAGAAAAAGGAATAATCTACTTACTCGAATCATCTAACGTTCTTCACGATTCGGTGTGTTTTTTCAACGAATCTAGCATGTACAATGAAACACTTGGCATGCGTTTCGAAAAGAGAACTTTAAAGTCTTCCTCGCGTTTCTTCGTCGAAGTATACCTTACGAAACGGCACCTACTTTAAAATAAATGACGTTTTTTGGTGAAAAGCGAAATGTGAGAAAAAGAAGCTGTGAAAAGAGACTTGCGAAAATACGGTTTACTCTTGCTGACATAATATTAACGGAAAAGATCTAGTGTATATTCGATTCGAGAGCACAAAGACATCGTTACATCCTTGTGTTTCCATCGGATGAAGTTTCTTGAAGGAACTTCCCCTCTCTTTTATTCGAGAGGGTTCTTTCATCGTAGTAAAAAAAAAAGGTCTTGATACGAAAGGAAATGTAATATCGCTGATTAACTTTTCTATCATTTCACCTACACCTTAACATACTTTTACCTTGACGTATTGCTATTTATAATTAATAATAATTAAATTTATAATTGCTATTATTTCACGCGTGTATATTTGTAAATTAAAGTCACCGACTTATCTCGAGTTTTAATTAAACTTAGCTTAATGAATCTGTATAGAATAGTATTCTGATTATGAACTTCTCAGTGCCGTAATTCATAAAGTACTATTTAGCAGAGAAAGATTCTTGCAATTGTGAAAACCAAAGTTTCCATGGAAATCGGGAAAACACTGATTCCTAAGTGATATTCCGTGAAAGTATGAAATTCATTTAAAACCATAATGAGAAACACCTTGAAATTATGATATTTTTATTAAAAAATGACGATAGTTCTTACTAATATGCTTTGAATATTTAAAGTTTCTCCTATTTTATCATTTTAATGGGGATAATGTATATGTTAAATTTGAACGAGATGGTGTAACGGATAATGATGATAATAATTATTATAATAATAGTGTATCATATTTTGAAGTACTGACGAAGTTACGTAACGACCCCAACGCTTTACAATTAGCAGCAAACATGTTCGTGCCACGCATCGTAACAGATATTAGATAAAGTGTTATGTATCACAGCATAATAACCAGCCCAGTTTATTGAGTGGCATAATAGAACAATGATCGATCTACACTGTTACATCACAAGACTGATAATCAGCAGAATATCGAGTATACGCGTTGGCGGGATTATCGATGGGGATAAAAAGTAAATTAGAAAATGAAAAAGATTTGGAATTAAATGTAGTTAACCAATTTGTTTGTTAACCAAAGTATTAAGTAGAGTTGCGTACGATATTTAAGGTGTAAAGTGTCCTGCTGGATGTATTAATTACTATTTACAAAATAAATCTAAAGAGTGCCGTATAGCTTCAATCTAACTGCCTGTATATCAAATTTGAAATAACATTCAGAAGTTTGTAAGCTGTTATTAAACCTAATATTTAATTACATTAATATTTAAATGTATTAAATAAATGTTCTGGCAAAAGAGGAAACCGAGAAGAGGGAGAAAAGGTGACAATTCAATAATCTATATTTTATAAGATATGTATGGACTATCTGGTATACAACTCCCCTATATAATTGACAAGTTTTTTTTATAAATTGAGTAGTCAATCATTCTGACTGCCTTGGTAGTGCCAGTGTTAATCCTGAAAACTGTAAATGGCATAACAGAATCTAGTACCTATTACGTCAATACCTAATATTATCTCAAAGTCAAAAGTGAAAAATTGAAGCATCAGCATTATTAATCCCTTGACCTATAATGACGAGTGACACTCGTGATGAGTTGAATGGGATAGGAAATTTTCAAGTTTTCTAAAATTTATTAAATTGGAAATATTAATGAGACGCGATGCGATAATATTGTTTCTATAACATCAATATTACGTTAAATTGTACGACATATCAAGATTACTGACCAATTTTTTTTTTTTTAACTAAATTCTGAATTATAGCTGAGGCAGCCACGAATAAGATTGTAGTGCAAGGGGTTAATCAAATTTTATGGCAAAATTAGATTATTTGTGTGTGAGAAATACAATGTATCCACTGAGAGCTGTGTGATACTCGATTGGTAACATAGATGGTGTAAAGGCAGTCGATATGCTACATAAAGAACCGAGATAGTGTCGACCATGCCATTCCTCGTCTGAGCACCATACGTGTATTGTGCCTTGGCATTTCGTTGTTTACCTTACATTATTGAGAGGAAACCACAAAAAGTAGAATTCCATACAGGTAAAATTGACATTTACACAAATATCTATCGTTATTCTATACATGAACTACAATACAACATAATTAAAAGTATTCATAACAATTACTACACATATGTAATCATATTGATTATCTCCTAAAACTTTCAATTAGAAACTCGAGATTTTTTTCTTCTTTGACAAATCCTTTTCTACAAAAGCTAATGTTTATCTTTCTATACGTGTTATACAAAGAATATTATCTACTTTTACTCTTCTTTATCTTCGTCCAAGACACTACAAAAAAAATAATCTTTTGCAATCTGAATAATTTTTCTAATTTGTCATCAAAGTAATATAATTAAATATTTGCTATAAATATTAGAGTCGTTAAATAAATAAAACAATTGGCAAATCGTACATTTCAAATTACATCGATAGAAAATTCTATGATCTATATTTCGATAAGAGATCGTAAAGAATTAATATTATCTTTTGCAATGTCTAAATACCAGCTTACTTTATCGAAATTAAAACAAACAATTGTGATTTTTGATTGTAGCAATAGAGATGGAAAATTTTGAAGAGACTTACGTGCCAACGTTCGACGACACTCCTCGTTGCATTGCGTGCGGTGTAATAACAAGGAAAGGTCATCGCTGCAAAGTATGGCATAAGATCGCTAGACGCAGAAAGACCTGCCCCTCGCGGAACTTTGAATTGTGTAGCCCGGATGACAAGATCACAATCAACCGTCGAAGTGTAATGTGCCAAACAAATTGCCCTTCGAGCAGATCATCTGTGGAAACACAAACGGAATGGCCCGTTAACGAAAGAAAATCGGTTGCGACCCAAACGGATCGTACTGTTTGCATTCCGACTGCTTCCGGAAATATCAAGGATTCTCTTGAAAACGTATTACAAAACATGGATACTTCAAAAATATTGTTATATCAGCTGAACAATCTCTGTATTGATTTTATGTCTAAGTCTCTAAAGTAATTGTTTAAGTATTATTATTTTTATTTTATATAACACAGTATATTATATTCGATTAATTTGTGATATTAATGAAATTATTATAATAGTAGAATTATAAGTCATTATTTCTAAACGTAAAAGCACTGTGCGTTAAGTTTCAATTACTGTTAAACAATGAAAATATCTTTTTTTCAATTCTTGTTTATAAACTGACAATAAGAAGGTTGTATATAATTATAATTTGTAGATCGATTGAAAATTATCTACGAATGTTGAGGTTAATTTCGATAATTTGATTTTCTACTCAACCGTTGTAAACCGTCCAAGGAACTGAAGTACCATCGGTAGATTCTAAAGGTATAAATTATTATAAATATCGGTAAAGTGAACAAAAGCGAGGACATTTTATTTAAATCAATAAAACGTAACCACTTTCTGATAATGTAGAAATTGCTACAATAAATATAAAATTAAAAAATGTTCTCCATGTTGTGCGTTTCCCTACAATTCCTAAGTTAAAGCGCTATAATTGAATAGCGATATACCTAATTGATAAGTTAACCACGATTGTATCCATTGATTTCATTACAACTTGGTAAAGTAAGATGAAGTATAATAATATGAAGTCAAATATTAACACAAATAATCATAGAACTTTCCAAAAATTTCGTTTTACGAATTACACAAACGTTATACATATTTCTCACTCCTATATAGAACATTATTAACACTTCTATACACTAGATAAAACTTTATTCAATTACGCTAGTATTTTTGCCGTATAATCGTAGCTATTCTGTGTAAAGCGTTTACAAACATTAACATTTCATTTAATTATATTTAATTTAGACATATGGATCATATATTCATAGAATTTGAAAAGTGAATCGGCAATTATAACCTCACTCCTATAACTTCTATTCACCATGAAATTTATTCAAAATAAGCAATGACAAGTTATGAATCACTTTAATGGCACGTTAAATGATAATTTTATTTGCAATAAACAAAGAATTATGCACGGAAATTGTTGTAATATTTAAAATTTACAAATTACTTACGGAGAAAGGTGAGTTCAATGCGTGGTAACTTGGCCGCTATATCCAGGTTTACTGCGCATGCGTCTCGCTCAGCGCGAGTTTGTATGAGGAATTCGATTGATCGATAATATTAAAATCATTAAACAGTAAACTACAAGTAATTTTAAATAGTTAAATGCAAACTTTAGTGGAAGTATCCGTAACATAAAGTGACAGTTTTGTGCAAGTGAGTTTAAATAATTTTAACAATTAATTATAACGTTTTATGGATGATTCAGGAACATAAAGTGACCGTTACCTGCAAGTGTTTCTAAATAATGTATAGATATATTTAATTATACTTGTATATCTAAAATGTATATTTGCAATTGAGAGAGAATGTGATTAAACTACTCGTGATTTAAAAGTAGCATTCCGCGCCATCTCTCTCAGTCTGTCCAGAGGAAAGAGCACATTAATTGTCGAGTTTACAGTCAGATAGGGTGAGTTGGTGAACTTGCCTAGATGGCGGGTAAAATTAAATAGATCCTTTCAATTACGAATCACGTTTTATAATACCTTACATATATATGATACATAGAATAATAATAACAAGTTTTATACAAGATATAGAAACACGAAAATTACATTACTTTTGTCATTGCTTTGCATGTTACTTGATATAAATTGCTTTCTATACTTAAAGGATTACTTATAAGTAGTCAGCTATGTTTGATGTTCTTAACGTGTATGCAGATTATTGTTAGTTTATTGCTTTTCAAGTGAGACTTAGACAGTCAATATTATATTAAATCTAGAATTAATGCATTATTACAAATTCATTAAGACACAAGTATTATATCAAAATGACAATAATAGAATAGGTTTAATATTACTTTTTTCTTAAACAAAAAGTATACTACTCTATACATTTTTTTTTTAATTAATCCCAATAGTTATAAGCTATATATTTTGAGCGTAATTCTAACCTCATTATATATATACAAATGTTTAATGGTATTATGTGTGTAAAACTTCTATAGAATCCTATTCAAGTCGAATTGTCTGCCTGCATTGAGATAACATTGTAAGTTATGTTCACAGAATTTTAAACATAACTTAACAATGATTATATCAAATGACAACTTTTTGTTATTATGGTATTTACTACGTTTCGGACTTTCATAGACATTTTTTTTATATATATGTGTGTGTATATGTATATGAAAGTATATATTCGATTGCACGATTTTAAATCGTATAGGTATGTATTTATATGTCAACTAGTAGAACTGTGTTTCTCGGCGACATTGAACTTTTTTACACACCCTTTTTGTTTAATCTATTTTTCTTATTACATTATGAAAATGTATCAGCAGTAATAAATTACCAAATTTTTCAGCTATTAACACGATACATGTTACGATCATATGTTTTAATGAAAGCTCTCATTTTGAGTATATAACGTATGCACTTTTTTCACATTTGATGACAGTTAATCATTCACAGTCCCATAATAAATTAACTTTATTATAATCTCATATACTTTCCGCAGATACAAATGCATCAAAATGAAAATTAATTTCGATGAGTAAAGGAACTTTCTAAAGTAAATACGTAGAATATTGTTAAAGATCAAATTTGTGAAACTGTGAAAGATTAAATTTCACGTTCATAATTTCTTTATATAATATAAGCATTGCTCGTGTTCTCTTAATAGACTACCGATTTTACTTTAATCGCTACGAAACTAAAACTAACCAGATATATTATTCTAGAATTTCCTAACTCTCATTGCAAGATTGTTTCAAGACTGTATTTTCTCAGTATAAAGCAAAAATTCTATTTCGACGAATCAACAGAATTTAAAGATATTTATACAAATCGGCTTTTGGACATTCTTATGTTCTAGAAAAGCGTTTTTTAATACTGTTCGCCGTACGGACTCGTATGAACTATTGTTTCTATACGAATACAAAAATTTTCTTCCTGAAATGGCGTATTATTTTTAACAATTTTAACTGTTCTTACCTGATTGTTATACATTTAACCAACTTCAAGACTTCTAACCATTATAGCAAAAAATATGCACATCATTTACACGTAATAGATATATCTATAGCGTTTCTCGTAAGCGTAGATTATTTTTTTTGGTGGTTATATAACTGTCAAGACACTAATACATTGACACTGTCAATTGTTTTCAATCATTGCTACTAAATTTAGCTAAAATATTATATATAAAAAGTCCTATTATATACTAACTCTCCTGTTATAAAAATTGTTTATCTTACATATACAAGTATATATATTTATATACATATATATATACGTTCGTGTTTATGTGTGTATATATATATATATAAAAAGACCTTAACTTCTAAGCTCATCATTGTGTACATTTTGTCGCGAATTATAAACATTCTAAAGTATATACAGACTAAATAAGGTACATTTTATAAACATATACCTTGCCAGTAACAAAACGTGGAGAAAGGAAAATGTGAACCTATCTATGTGATTAACCATTAATGAGATTTGTATCAGCATGAATGTACTATCTGTGAAGTGAAATTCAATTATATGTAATATAGTGACAATAGTAAATGTATATTCTAAAACACAAATGTTGCGTCCTGATATTCCCACTTCTTATACATGTATACGCATGAAAGCAAAGTGTTACAAATATCAGTACATCATATTATTGAAATACAGAAGTACAAAATATTTACAAATAACGAACATGCTATTTGAACTTCTTACATAATTCCCTGTTGCACAATCTCTATAGAATAAAGTTATCTGTCGATAAAACAGATGAAAAAAAAAATAAGTATAAAAATTTACAATTATTTAAACACGTGTAAAGAACAAGATTCGTAAATGTTCATAGATGTAACTTATTCGTTCTAATACAAACAGTCTGATGAAATTTGTGACATTATGCACCAAATATTCCTACAATGGTTAAACTCAATGAGACAGAAGCTGCAATGTTATTAAAAAACAACTATGTATCGTAATCCTCATCAAAATTTGACGGTGCTTGAAATCTTGGATTTACGGGTGTATTTGTACTTAAATTCATAGGATTAACTTCCGTATAAAAGTTAGGTTGACTAATTTGAAATGATGCAGGCACAGATATTTGGAAGTCTGGAACTTGAGAAACAGATGTGTTTTTAATCACATCATTAACAGCACCCAAATTACAAATCCCTGTTCCTCCATTGTCTTTTAATGTTTTATGTTCTGTATTTATTTCAGCATTCATTCCAGTCTGTTGTTTTTGAGGTCTATAAAAATACATGAATGTTCAAAGTCTTAGAGTAACAATCAATATTTCCTCCATAACTTACCCAACTTCAGAATGTTTCGTTGTAAATGTACAGGTTGCAGAATTGGAAACATTTATATTTATTGGGGCAGGTGTTAATGGTGGTGTAGGCACTTCATCGTCAGGTCCAGATACATCTGGCAAAGACTTTACTAAATCTTTCAGAAAATCAAAACGACTTTCTGATAAGATACATTGCTTCCTGTAAGTGTAAATAATTTAAATAATTACAGTAACAACAATATTTCAATGTATTAGAGACATAATGTATACTCTCTGTTGTTATTGACTTCTGTTATCATATATTGGTTCATAAAACAGACTTCATATTTTATAATACTTACATATGAGACGGACTCAGAGTTTTAGCATTTTTGGCACTTGTAATCTGCATAGTTTTTGTAAGTAACGAATGCACAAACAGTTCTAATGTCCTAGGTATATGAGAAGTTAAGGAATACATAACTAAAATGTCCTTAAACAATCAATTATTAACATGTTATATTATAGTGATTGACTCAACTATGTTTTTTAATAGTTTATAAAGGATATAGATTATAATTGGAACTGCTTGCGCAACTTTTCCAACTTCTTCATCAGTTTGCATAATTTTTTTGATACGACCCTGACGTACATATTTAAAGGATTAGGATGAGGTTATGTTTAAATTATTTCAGATTATATAGAAACTTACGTTTACTACATTTATATTTAAACATGTAACTGTGGCATAATTATATAAGAATTCCTTTTATTATTGTAATTGTAATTATAAACATACAATTGAAACACACAAGCTAGTAATAAAAAAATTATGCTATACGTAATATTTTCATACTCACTGCTGGAAAGCGTGCATTATATTTTTTCTTTTTACTTGGCATTGTCACAAGATTTTTAACACTTTGCACAATATTACCTGTGTATAATTAAAATAGGGAACAAAATTTTGCAAAAAAAAAACGCGTTTGTATTGTCTTTGCAGCAGTCGCGGTGTTCAGAAACTTGACAGGCATCTGTAATCTATATTTTCGACAATTTACAAAATGTTTTACGTTCGTAAATTTAACAGTTGGTACGTATAACACTTAAATGAAGTGTGTTCGAAGCCAACTTTAACTAATAAGTAACTTTAGTATATAGAAACTGGACATTATTAATATCAGAACAATATTCTCTCTATTTGCCCTCTCATTTATTCCAGACATTTACTCCCTTAAACCCGCAAAGACAACTAATTAATAATTTATCTCTCATTATTAAAATTTTAACAGTTGCGCTAATAAAAAATATATGACTTATATACTTATCAGTTTAATATTACAAAATGAGATTAGTTTAGGAACAGCAAACTTCTGTCAGTTTTTCTATCTGTTCAAATCGTTAAATTCATCGTCATCCTTGAAACGGCTTGAAGGAGCCCGCTCAAATTTTTCTTCATGTTTTCTTTACGAATACTTGTAACTAATATATTTATAATACCTTTAATTAGTTTTTTTTCCAATTATTCCTTAACGAATTAAAAAAATGTAACTACGAAGCCATATAATAAAATACAGTTGCATAAAAGAAATTTCGACATTTTGGATGACTGTAAACTTTAAATTACCGGCAGTTCGAACTTTGTTACATTTATGCTCGGCAAATTTGTATTTTTGACACAATGGGAAATTCAAAAGGTGATAGAATTGTGGTTTTGATTGATATGGATTGTTTTTTCTGTCAAGTTGAAGCAAAACTACGTCCAGAATATGCAGGAAAACCTTTGGCTGTAGTGCAGTATAATCAGTGGCAACTGGGCGGGTGTGTTATTATTAATGTTATTGTAGAAAATTTATTATTATTTATCAGTCATTAAAATGTACTTATTAAAAATTTTTTTAAATCAAGTACATGAAGTTTTAATATGCTATTTATTTATAATTTGAATATTTCGTAATATGTATTCAATACCATTATTTTTATTAGAATAATTGCTGTCAATTATGAAGCTAGAGAATGTGGTGTTACTCGACATATGCGAGGAGAAGAAGCTAAAGAAAAATGCCCAGAGATTATACTAGCTAGTGTGCCATGTCTACGTGGAAAATCTGATACATCAAGGTACATTTGTATATAATTTAATAAGAAATTGCTAGATTCCCAATTTTACATCGTCATATATACACATGTTAGTTATATTCTAATTACAATCATTTTCATAGGTATAGGAGTGCTGGACGTGAGGTAGTAGAAGTTTTGAAGAAACATTGCAATGTAATAGAACGTGCTAGCGTGGATGAAGCCTATTTAGATATCACAGATATTGTTGAGAAAAGAATGTCTATGAATCCTATTGTGACAAAAAATATAATAGCAGAGCTGTCAAATACTTTTGTTGTAGGACACTCTGAGATAGGTAAAAATAATGAAGGTAAAGCAAAGCTTGATATTAGATACAATATTAAATTGTGATGTACTCTTGAATAATATATAATACTTATAACTTTTAGAGGAAAGATCTAATGGCATGAATATATGGATATCAAATATCTTCGAAGAATTGGAAGATCTGCAGTCTCAAAAACTTGCTATAGGTGGCACTATAGTTGAGGAGATAAGAGCTGATATTTTTGAAAAAACTGGGTACAGATGTTCTGCTGGTATCGCACAGAATAAGGTACGGAAATTATTATAAATTTCGTACATATATTACAAATAAATTAGCGAAATAAAAAAGTCTATTCCTTTTAGATATTAGCAAAATTGGCATGTGGATTGCATAAACCAAATCGACAAACAATATTACCTGCTAATGCAATTCCTACCCTTTACTCTACACTGCCAATTAAAAAAGTCAGAAATCTCGGAGGAAAATTTGGGGATGTTGTAGTTGAATCTCTTAGTTGTAATGTTATGAATGACTTATTGCAATATTCTTTGCAATATTTACAGGAGCGCTTCGACGAAAAAACAGGGTACATTGAAAATTGTGTTATGTCGCAAAATTTACTATGAAATATTCGTCTTACTTGTGAATCTGTCTTCTTAGATTATGGTTATACAATATCGCTCGTGGTATTGACAATGAACCCGTTACTATTCGATTAGTATCTAAATCTATTGGAGCATGCAAAAAGTTTCCAGGGAGACAAGCTATCGTTTCTTTAGATGTGGTAAGACAAAAAATTCACTATGTGTACATCTATACATCTGTATGTAAGTGATTACAAGGAGGAATATCTTTGCAGTTAAAACACTGGGTTAGTGAATTGGCAGCAGAAGTGTGTGAACGTCTGGAGCAAGATATGGAAGAAAATGAGCGTCGTGCTACGCAACTTGTAATAAGCTACCATTATTATCAAAACAGAAATACCATAACTCAATCCCGTTCATGTATTCTGAATTCATATAATTCTGAAAAAATGACAAATCGTTGCGTAGATATTATAATGAAAGCAACGCAGTGTCCAATTGCGTTTCTAGGTATATCTGCTGGAAAATTTGTAGCAGCTAAAGGTTGCGACAATTTTATGAATTTTTTTAAACCCAATAAATCAGAAGGAAACAAAATGAAAAGTGTACTAGACGACAATACTATCGACAATGACGGAATCACAACAGATGACACGAAAATTACCGAAACTAATTATATGTTTAACAATAAATTACAGAATTTAAGAAGTTCTGACAGTATTCCGAAGATGGACAAAGAAGATACGACAAAGTATACTACTTCTATTGTACCACTGAATGAAAAGATTCCTGATATGAATGAGAACGAATCATCACCCACAACAAGAAGAGTTAATAATCTAATCAGTTTTTTGAACAGAAAAAATAAGGGAAACGTACTTCATAAGAGCGAATCGTATCATTGTAACGAAAACGTATCCTTGGATCATGATAAGTTCAAAGGATCGTTCTTTATGAATATTTTAAGTAAGGCAGAATATGAACCTGCACATGTGAGAAGTACAGTAAATGACAACGATCTAGAGAGTGGCGAATATAATGTAGAGGATAATGTACAAAGAAGTAAAACTAGTGTCAACAATGATCAAATAATGAAAAGAAAATTGCAAACAGATGAGAGGGAGGATAGTCATATTCAAAAATGTGATATCACCTTTGAAGCAACTGATTCTGATAATAAGTTAAACTTGCACACAGAGCAACATATCAGTAAGAAACCTTCCACAAGTTACGGAGATACAGAAAATAGCTCTACATATACAAAAGGAAATGAGAACAATGAAACAAATATGCAACAAACATCTTCGACGAGATTACATGAAATATTTCCTGACTTAAATAACATTGATCCCAATATAGTTGCATTATTACCTCTAGATTTGCAGAACGAAGCGAAATTATATATGAAGACACAAAAGAAAAATACTATAAATGCTTCAAAAAGCGTAATGAAAAGTTCAAAACAGAAAGATGGAAAATCGAAAATAAGTTACGCGAAACGAAAAAAGACAAGTAGTATCTCTAACTTTTTAGTTAAGGGAAATTCACATAATACACCTTTACAACGATGTATACAATGTGATCATCTGATACCTATAGAAAAATATGTTGAACACAGCGATTTTCATATGGCTGAAAATTTGCAAAGGGGATTTAATTAATTTTTTCGAAATAATTTAAGTGTAAAAAGGAATCTCGTATATTTTAAATTTTTTATCTAAAGACTGCCTATGTATTTTAAGATCTGATCATATTTTGAAGAATGTTGATATATTTTAATATCCGTAAGGAAGTTGAGACTAATTGGAAATAAATACTTGTTAAATTAACATTGATTTTTACATAACTGTTGGGTAAAAATGGTGGCGGTTTATCATTTTTTAGTTAAGTAGTACACATCCATAATTTGTATTGTAATAGTCGGTCTAGCAATTTTTCTCTTTGTTTCCGAAAGAAACGACAATATTTAAACAATAAGCGAAGGTTAAGCGCGCCAAATTTCGATTTTTTTAATACGCACTACCGCTTTCTACAGCCACCTACAGAAACTAAATTTGTCGATATTACGGTCACCTTCAAAATTTAAGGAGGAACATTTCTCAAAACTTTAAGTTCGTTTCTTCAATTTAAACTGAGATATACATACTTCTGGTATAAATCAATAATTGATAAGTCTAGTTAAAACTGTCATTTTCTTCGTCGAATCATGCATAGCACACGTTATGGTGGCCCACATGAAAAAATATAAGGATTACCTTTTATATACCTAAAACGTCCAAGTTATGTGACGTATTTAGAAATAAGATTTATTTTCCACCAATAAGGAATGATCAGGAAAAATCATAAATCATTGTGTTTGATAAAGAACGTCATCGAATAACTCGTCATTCAAGAGTAGCATTTCACGCCATTTCTAATTCTAGTCATTCCATCAGCTCGACTTAAAGTTGGACTTGCATTTTCGATTTGACTCCTTAAAATCTATAAACTTGTGCAAAAGTGTTAATAACTTTAGCTTTCTGAAAGTAAAGTTTAAAAAGGGGAATTAATTTATAAAAAAGTATTGTTCTAACCTTTCCTACTTTGAAACTCAGTTTTAGTTAGGTCGAATAGCACATGACTACGTGTCTTGACAGTAGCAGCCGACAAATGTATATATTTGTATAGTCACGGACGAATGTTTTGTTAGGTTAAATCGAGTAAAGTACATTTCGAAGCAATTAATAACATAAAAATGCTAGGAAAGATTAAAACGAAGCAAGAGAAGGGAGGTGAGTCGTAGAAATATAAAATATTGTATCACACTTGGGCAATCGTGAATTAATTCAGAAAATTCACTGTCCTCATAGTTGGTTTCGAAGGTTATATTGTTCATATAAATTTTATGCGAACTATTCTCGTAATTGTTTAGGCAAAATCATTTAATAGTACTTATTTTGCAGTATAAAGCAAAATTTATTTGATCACCATGTGAACACATATAATTCGTTTTCATTTTGATATCATTATTATTTTGCGTTTGCATATACATCATGTGGAATACAATTTTTCTTTTAGAAATTGTTGCATACAGTGAAACAGCAGTCATGAATAATGCTGCTGTGGTGGAATACTGCAGGATATCAATGGCTGCCTTATCAGGTGGCACAGCTGGTCTTTTAGGTTTAACAGGCTTATATGGTTTTGGTTTCTACATTTTTGCAGTTTTTGGGTTATGGGTAAGAGCATTAAGGAGGATGAACGACAGTTTTCTTCCCTGTCACATAAATTTATATACGATACTTTGTAGGCGATGCTATTATTTAAAGCAGGAGGTCAGTGGAAGAAATATTTTATTAGCAGGAGAAATCTTTTGACCAGTGGTTTTTTTGGAGGACTTTTTGTATCCTTTAAAATTTAATAGAAGCGTGTGTATTATTTGAGTGAACAGTTATTGTCCTTAATAGACATTACATTACTGCTCCACCAGACGTACGTGTTATTCTGGACGTATCCTTTAAAAATACTTTTGACACTTTCGTGTTTCATCAAGAATAAGAAAAATGAGAATTGTGAAAAGAGTTATATTGTTTTTACAGGTATGTATGTTCCTTAATGTGTTATCAGATTCCTGTATGGTATGGTTCATGTTTACTGATCCCAAGGAGCTTTAGACTTAAGGATTTATATTTTTTAACTAAATAAATACGTCGTTAATGAATTAAATTTATATCAGAAGCATCCTTTGATCACTAATAATATTGTTGTAAGAGCACTGCATAATTTATTGTATATGTATGTAAATAGAATACACTTTCCAAAATACATTTATTCCATCGTTCTACTTGTCCGACGTTGTTTATCGTTTAACAACCCCAGAAGAAAATTACGAAAATTGCCATATCAATTCCTATATTTCCTCATGTGTGTTGCACCTTGATCACTCGCGAGGTCACCCGGAACTTTCTATAAATTCGTCAATGGCTTAAGAAACTCCACCTTCTATGTCAATCAACAAAGACATTAATTGTATTTCAATCGATATTTAATTTCCTGTACAATATAATTCTTCATTACCTCTTACTTTAACTTTAAAGAAAAATCTATTTTCTATTAGAACGCAAAAAGTTGCCGACAATACTCGGCATTCCTCTTTGTACTTAATATGCTCACGCTGTTCCTACTTATTGTATACTCCGTTCATTACGAGTATTTTACATTATTTCTCTCGCATCACAAAAATTTCTTTAATCAAGAACCGTGTCCAATAGATCCCATAGGATCCAAGTGTCTTCCATTTGAGCATTACTTTTGAAGCTTTAATCTGGCAGTGAAGGGAGTAAATTTCCGTTCCTATCGATATTATAGCGTCAAACATTTCTTCAGGCAGCATACGTGTGAGCAGATACTTCCTTTATATCGTTACTTTAAAAATTAAAAAAAAATATATATATGAGAAGGAAAAGGAGAGAAGGAAATCTGTACTTTTATTAATTAAATCTTCGTTTCCGAACTCTTCTCTGGGATAGGTGAGCTTTCGCGATGACAACTTTCTGAGGTATCTTCCAGCGCTATCTCAGCATTGCCCTTTTCAAGGCCCTCCATTTTCCTTTCTGCATCCATTTTATCCAGGTCAGCTTTGCTCAAATGATAAACTATTCCGGCCCCATATCCGTCGCCCAATACGTTAATAGAGGTTCTAATTCGATCCCTTGAAGAACAAAAAATTAATTACATGCGGCACTTCCTCATTGCTGTTTTTTTGCGGTAAAAAAACGACTTACAGTAACCAATCTACAGCAAATAGTAAAGATATATCGTTCGTCGGTAGGCCCAGAGCCGTGAGAACTAAGAGCATCGTAATTAGGGCAGCACTAGGGATGCTTGCCGCTCCTATACTTGCTAACGTAGCTGTTAAACTGTAAAAATATTATTTCAAAATATGAAATATAAAATGTAAATGTAATAAAAATCGATTCGCTCTACAGTGAGACAGTAATACCTGACTGTTATAACTTCACCGATCCCTAGTGGAATACCGTTCATTTGTGCGATAAAGATTGCCGCGACGGCCTCATAAAGGGCCGTGCCGTCCATATTTACAGTAGCTCCTACTGATACTACAAAGCGAGTCACTCTTGGATCAATTTTATTATTTTCTTCGAGACAACGAAACGTAATGGGTAACGTTGCAGCGCTAAAATAAGCAGCAGTAAATTTTAATGAGAAATATCGTTAAATGATTAACGCAGGAAGATACATACATAGCTACAACAGAGTCAAACAAACTAAGGCGTTAAAGTACACCTGTTTTAATTACTGTGACGAAGACATTGTAGAAACATGATCTTTTGAGGTCTTAAAATTCAAATTAGGTCGTGATGAAGAAATATTTCAGTTAGTGCGAACATAGTGCTAGTCCTTGAAGCTACTCTAGATACATATAAAGTTAAACAATCGATCTTCCAATTATTGAACCCGAGTTCAAAACCCCTACGCGATAACTATAGTAACTATAATGTGAAATGCACCTAAAAATTATAAGTTCTAGGAGAAATAATCGTAGCAGCTAAACTCCAAAAATTATAGAGGAAACAAAACATGTCCTTTAGAACTTTAACAATTTAATCTACGACCTCGCTATATTGAAACTGTGCAACGATACCGCCCCACCATTTGTAACAACAGGTGGAAGTAATTTATGAATCATGCTAATATATGCAAAATGATCGATACTTACCTCGAAGCCGTTCCTAGAGCCGTTATCCAAGCTTGCATCATCCCCTTAAAGAAAACCGCAGGGTTCTTTCGCGTCAGAAACCAAAATATCGTCGGTAAAGTGATCACCGCATGAATCAAAAGACCCAAGATGACAGTAATCATGTAAAGACCCAACATTTGGGCAGTCGCTCCAAGATTCGCGATCGACATTATTTTCCCGGCTATAAGGCACATTATACCAAACGGAGAATACCTATAACGAAGAAGATCAAGATTCTGTCAATCTTCGATGAAACATGAAGAGATCAATCTTCAAAAATTTCAAGGATGATGGACACTCTGACTCACCACATTACAATGATACTGACGAGCTTCATGATAATTTCATTCAATGCAACGAAGAAATCTACCATCAATTTACCCCGAGAACCTATCTGTCCAGCGAGAAGGCCGAACGTGATGCAGAACATTATCATGCCCATCACGTTCGTTCCATCCTTGTAGACTAACGTCGGTTCTAAAACGTAACCGCTTTGATTCGGACTTCCTATGACCAACACTTTCTTCTTCGTGTAAGATGTCTGGACTTGTTGGAAACACGCTTGAACGAGATTCTCCGGGACCATGTTTCTGGATTGTTAGATATTTTGTTTTCTAAGTTGTTTCTAAATTGTTAATGGAACGGACGAATATACTTTGTTTTTGAATCTCTCTCACCTTATAATATCGAGAATCGCGTCGAGAGTTGAGACTTTCGTGTCATCCGTTTTTGGTGCTACAACAGTGGTTTTGATCTTTGGATCACCCGGATGGATCATCAGTACCATCACGATTCCGACTATCGCAGCGAGAACGGTCGTTACGGAATAATACGTTAACGCTCTAAATCCTATTCTTCCTGAACTTCTGGTGTCCAATTGTGCCATTCCTGAAAGCAACGTAGCGAACTTTACCGAGAGTCCTTCATTTCTTTAACGAGTATTTCCATCTGATCAATTTACAGTCGGAAAGACGTTGTACTTATTGGACTTTCATAAAATATTGAACAAATGGATACCGCACTGTTTAGAGAAGAACAAGAACGAGTAATTCTTCAGAAAATTCGGATGGAATTCTCTCCTGATTATTATCTATTTTTGACTTTGCAAAAAGAATTTCTAAAGTGTTATCGCAATTAGAAACGTAGTTTATTTTTTTATAATAAAATTACCAATTTTTTCATGAAAATTTTGTATAAATATGTGAAGAAATAAATTAAACTATTTAAAGAAAAATGGTATGAATTTTCTCTGATCCACGATACATCGAGCATATCGCTGAAAACGATCGAATCATTGTTGCTAGAATTACCAGCTATGAGGGACGAAATGATGAGTGGTAGTATAAACATCTTCAGAAGTCGCATGAGAATCTCTCCCGGAAAATTGATGAGAGTGATGGACTGCGGCGAAGGTTCGGCTAATCTGCCGAGAAACCCGAGGCCCAAGCCTACCAGAACAGCAGCGATCGTCAAAACCAGAAGCATGTTTTCCCCCAGCCAATCCACCACCTACGTTCGCATTTAAACAACATTGCGCCATATCGTATTTCGTTAATCCATACCGTTAAGAGAACATTGTAACATAAACATTACTAACAGCCTGCAATCTATCCAACGGCGTGACTTTCTGTCGAGCTTCAACCTCGACCTCATCCTCCGACGTCATCTTCACGATCTCCTCGGTACCCGACCTGGAATTTATCCCAGGTAAAGAACAGCACAGATGAAAGTAAAAAAATCAATGATTCTTTTACGTGTGGCTGTCCTTGACTTCCGATGTCCCCCTGAGGACTGCGACAGCGCCGGATATACGTTGTCCTAGCGACATCCTGATTTATCCAAGACAGGACACCTTCAGGAATTCTTCAGAAGTCTTCCTCTGGCCACGAGGAAGATGACGGTGTACTTCGTTTCTATCATCCCCGCGGCCTTCACCGCTGCGGCATCTCCTTTAAATTCAACAACCACCGTGTTTGTCAACGTTAACCCATACAACGTTGATAACCGAACCCCTCGTCTTACGTTCCAACAATAATTCGTAAATCGAACCGATTATTATTTACTCTTTCAATCCTAAACGACGATTCGCCGCTATTAGATTTTTAATCCGATCGAAACTCCCCGAGTCGTTCGCCGATACTTCGAGGGATGTTTACAGGATGTACACGATTTCCGTGTAGCAAGTACAAACACCACCATCGATCTTCAAGAAGGATGAAGTCTGATCGAAAGAGGGTCACACCTGAATCCGTCCTGGCCGATCCGCCGTTTCAGGATCACTGCACCGCTCTGATAAGATCGTGCGATCAACTAAACGACATCCGTCACCGAGCTCGTGGATCTTCACGGGTCTTTTACGCGCAATAGACTGCCGAGTGACTAGCGTATGATGGAATCCCCGTGACTTGGTGAGGTATCGCGACGTTACGATCTGCAATCAGGCAGATAATATGCCCCATCCAGGAAGTTGATTAGAGAGAGGTACGTGAGAGAGAGGGAGAAAAAGAATGAAATAGAGGGGCGGAGGGAAAGAGAGGACATTGAGGCCGAGAATCGAAAGAGTAAAGGGATCTAGCACGGGGAAGAGCAGGAGAGAAAAAGAGAGAGAAGAGGTTACAGGAAGAGGGCACTCATCACAACGGGTCGCACGGCACCGAGTAGGTCGAAGGGAGAAAAATACTGCACCATATGTGTCTATGTTTCGTAGAAATCGAGCCGTCTCTATTGGATCTACGTCCACTGCTTACGCCAACGTTTAAATTGCTTGAAACGGAGGACCCTTGATGGAATTCGTTCTTGGTATGATTATATGGACCGGTTTTGATATCGATGGGGAAATATGGAATATATATTGAACTTGTATTAATCTTGAGGAAGGTACATTCGATAGATCGACTGCTTGGCAATTCCACCCGGAAACATCCTCTGACGTCTACTCCAAATTGGTAGCATGGTCGTGTCTAACATGTAAGCGTAGCAAAGTAACGTTTGTTCAAGTGTACTTAACAATTCTATTCTGCGACTATATAGTTAAAGTTGAAACACAGATTTTCTTGAGGGACATTTGTAACTTGATTGTGTTACAAAGAAGTTAAATTTTTAATTATCGATGAGAATCATCCCTGGGAACTGCGCTCAGAGAAGACCTTAACGATTTGACGATATCAAGGATCCTCGAGCTTTTTTTTATAGAATGAGTTATTAATAACTTGTTGCGTTGAAAGAAGTTGTTACGTACTAACGAGTTAATGTGCACCAACTAAAGTGCACCCAAGAGAAAGACGCGCTTGTGGGCGTCGTTTCCGCATGGTACGCTTGAAGGCTCATTCTCTTAAATAAAAGATAACGTAAAATTGTTCATTATGATAATTAAAATTGTCGTACTATAGCAACGATCTAATCGAATGACCAATACAATCGACCTTCTTCATTTGAAAATCATTTTAACAAGCTACCTGCCTCCGCATGTCGTTCTTTGTGAAAAGAAACTTGTTACTTCGAGTCTTCTTTTCTTTTGATTTTCTACTTACGATCTGTGATCCCACATTGCAAGCAATTCAAACTCCATCCCTGCATCAATCCGCGAACCCCAGAGTGCATCAGGGACTCCTTCAAATTGTCAAATTGGCACAGCCGGCGGCATAGTTCTACATTTTGTAGATGCGATTTGTACAATTGATAAATTACCAGGCTGACGTTCCCGCCGTACCGAAAAACACATAGATCTCCGACGACGTAAGCAGGTCGAGGATCAATTTGCATCTCGTACTGTTTATAATAAAGGTAATAACGTAGCGTCATTAAAACCTTGAACAACCGTGGGATTCATGAAGGTGACCGAAGTATCGAAATTGCATGGAATTTCATATAACTGTTTAATAATAATATTCTGTATGGAAAACAGGAAAACTGATATTTCGAATTTGTTTCATAACTACTGTAAAGGTCAAGATACAAGACTGAAATTTGGTACACAGCAACTTCCTTTGGTGATCTATCGAGTGATCCATCATAGAATGAAATCCGTTGAAGAGCACTTTTGATTCTCTTGTTTTCCCGAGTCGAAACGTCCAGCCTAAAAAGAAACTTCAAATCCTAGATTCTTTTGATCTCTCATTTGCCGCTTAATTATGTATACCATTTTGAACCTCAAAATCCTCAACTAGTGTGTCTACGCGCCTCAAAGTCCAGTAAATATGATTTTTAGGAGTTATATGGACTGATCAGGTAAAATTTTTATTCCAATTTAATCTGACATCCCCTAAAAATATTTCAGAAGTTCCAAGTCTGTTGACTCATATTCTAAAAATAGAGCTTTCAGGAGCAAGTTGGAATTAAATTGTCATTTTATTCCATATAAATTCTAAATCTCCTAAACTAAAATAATTTTTAGTATATCGAGAATTTTTTTGGACCTCGATCATTCCACTCCAATTCTAAAGCTCCTCATTATAGAATGCTGAGGATTATTTTGGGCTGTATGAAGCCTAAATTGCCCCTAAACTAGGTAAAAGTGACAAAAAGTAACAAGTGTAGGGCGATTGTGGAATTAAAATTTGCATTCTTTTATATGTAACATATTTTTCCATATTCAGCCTAAATATCCTAAGTTATTTGGTAATTTAGGAGGATTTTGGGCTGAAATTTTCGACTCGGGTTGCTGTACCCTTTTCAAGTATTCTAGAATACACAATTATTCTTGCCTTTAATATTTATACTATAAAGATGTAATTTTGATAGAAAGGTTTCACTTCATCCTCAGTGATAATGCAACCGAAACATGGCCTACATTCAACCTGTTAATATCATTAATACCATGCTAAGTTGGAGTTTCTTATCAGAAGTAACGCAGATGAGAATTGAGACGTCAGTAGCAGATTATTTTAAACGCATATAGGATACGACCATTTATTGGACCCCTTTGTATATCCGTTGGGAAGTAACCAATAATTCCTCCAGTAATGATGGCTATGAGTGACTATATATAGACTAATATCGAGTTCACGACGGATCGTGCAGATGTATAATACGAGTATAAATCAAATCTATTCCCAATGGCGTCCTTAATGTTTTATCGCGTTTATCATGCGGAAGATCGACTTCGGAGATGAAATACCCGCCCTCGTTTGTGGGTTTTGTAGGACAGGAGGGAAAACAATTCAATGTTTTACAGTAAGCAACAATTGTGAGTGGGAAACAAATGGTACATAGTGTAACAGGGGCGGCCAACTTCTGTATATAGATGATCGAGATTTTTTTTCTTAATATTCGTCGTTCGTTAAAAAAAAAGCAATAAAGTCCTTAAGAAATTTTCTTGCTTGTAGCCCATCTTCTATTCAAAAATTACATTTTTTTACTTTTTCTTTCTAATAACTTTATTGAGAATAATGTATATTTGCTGTGTACAATTTTTTTCGGTTTGGATCAAATTACATCTCGATTTTGGCTTAAAAAGATCGGCAACGTTTAACCCTTTCGGGTTTGGACCACAGGAAGACATATGAGCCTAAGAAATTAAATTAGTTACTGTTAGAATAAATGTACATGTCCAATGTATTGGATATGTCAATATCGAAATTGTATACTACTTTAAACTAAAAACTGATTAATAAGGGTGTATTGATAAGGACTGTAATCAATTAAATATCGCTTTGCAATTGATTTGTTGGCTACCCCTGCTGTACATGATGGCCTCATTGCCTCGGGAGATTTCAATTGTGAGGGAGTTCATGGCTTTTATTTGTTTAACACATGACACAGATTAACTACTATAATAAACTATACTAAAAGTACTATAGTAAAATAAAAGAAGTGTTATAATATTATAATAAAAGTGGTATGTTTTCTTAGGCGATTTTAAATCTGTACAAGGAGATACCTAGTTAAAGTATAACGATTGGCATGTATCAGAAAAGTAATTGAGTGCACTGTTTAATGGATAATTATTATCACAATTTTCGCTACAAATTTGTAGAGAATTTGTTCTTATTGCATTTTATTGCATAAAAGAATCGTATGAAAAAGATCGTTGATAAAATAGTTCTTTCGTGCTCCAATTGTTGGTGCACAGTTGGCTATACTTATTGGTCTCTCACTACATCTGCTAGTGTTGCGATTGTTGCGTATAACCGCGAAAGAATATGAGTTTAGACTCGAAGAAGGACAAATACCACTTTTTTAATAGTTTAGCTATATTATTGAAAGCCGTCGAAAATGAACGAACAACCGTGGATCTTCGAAATGAAGCGTCAATTTATGGTACCGTGGAGCATACGGACGCGTAAGTGAAAAGTTACAAAAAAGTTCGTTGTGTTAACAGTTTCAATTTACATAAGTGTTGTCTTCTCGTTTACTCCAATAGGTATATGAATATTCTCATGCGAGACTGCATATTCACCGATCCACGTGGAGATACGTTTAATTACGATGTGTTCTTTGTTCAGTCACGAAATATCCGCTTCGTTCACATTCCTCCGAAAGTAAGTGTTTTCAAAGTGAACCCTTTCCCGCAATTTCACGTAGTTTATCGATAGTGAAACATCGCGTACTAATGTCGGCATTGATATTTTTTAATGAAATTATTAATACACGTGAACAATATTTTATATCGGATTGAAAAAAACAATTACGATTTTACTGAAATATTTGAAAAGTATCGAATGCTTCTACGTCCTGTTATTTTAGACGTGTACTTTACATGATGCAGTTGAAATGTTTTCCGTGCTGAAAACATGGTTATGGTATATAAAAAAGCATTGCGAAATTTGAAAAATTCTCGCGACTTCTAAAAATATCGCAATGTTATAAATGATTCATTCTAGGTATTTTCGAATTCTTACGTTGTTCGTACATTTTAAAGTAAACAAAGTGACAAATTGTATCTGTTTTATTGCTATTAAGCAATCGAGTTTGGAGAATGCTAGTAATGAATAGATACATGTATACACTTGACCCACATTAAACTGTGTCATAAATTGAACCAACAACAGAATAACTGAACCTGGATATGATAAGAAATTGGAACTCCGTTTTTAACTCTGTGAAATGTTTGCAACAGCATTTTCTACTAAATAGAAGGATTTATTTTGTAAATCAATTTACTTTAAATATATATTACGCACGTTTCAATACCAAAGTGTCTGTAGTTCAACCCGGAGGCAAAATGAATGTTTTTAAGTTTTCTGACTATGATTGCATCGGTTTTGATTTGGATAATACACTTTTACGTTACAATGTAACAAATATGGTACATTTGGAGTATGAAACATTAGCAAAATTTTTAATAGCAAGAGGATATGATTCCAAATATTTGTTGAAACCACTGGAAAAGAAGGATTTAGATTTTATACAGAAAGGCTTATTCTTGGACTTTGAAAAAGGAAATATAATTAGAATAAGTCCTAATGGTACAATCCATAGAGCTTGCCATGGAAGTAGATTATTAAATGACAAAGAAATCCAAGAGGCTTATCCTAAACAGAGATGGAATGTCACAGATGAATTTTGCAAAGATATGTTATCTACATGGAATGGTCCTTTGTCCCTAAAGATGAGAAGTTTGTTGGATTATTTTGATGTGTCATCGTCACTTATCTTTGCAAGGCTAGTGGATACTCTGGATGAAAAACATGGGGAACCGTTGAATGCGTATGATATTTGGCCTGACATGTTGGATGGACTAATTGAAATGTTTAACAGGGAACATTTTAAACTTGATAAAGGACACTATTTTCCCACACTTAAAAAATATCCAGAAAAATACTTACATAAGTGTAGTACGCAAACTATCTCTTGGATCAAAGAAATGAAAAGAAATCATGTGACTTTCCTTATCACAGGCTCAAATATAGATTTTGCAAACTTCACGGCTACTTACGCTTTAGGAGAAGACTGGAAGTCTTTGTTCGACATAGTTATATGCTATGCAAGGAAACCTGGTTTCTTCACTAGTGAACGTCCATTTTTTCAAATTTTAAACAACCAAGAAAGTGATGAAATACAAAGCAAAGATTTAGTACAGGGGCAGGCATATAGCCAAGGGAACTGGAAGGGGTTGTTGGAATTTCTTGCACGTACAGCAAAGAAAAATAATCCTAAATGTTTGTATATTGGTGACAATCTATTGCAAGATGTATATGTTCCAAGTACTTCAGTAAATTGTGATACCGTAGCTGTAATTGAAGAACAAATGTCAGAAGGAATGGTTCACCAAGGATTGTCGCATCCAGATGATAAAATTTTGAATTCAACATTTTGGGGTTCCTATTTCTGTTTGACAGACTCTAAAGTTAAAGTAGACTCTATATGGGGTAGTGTTATAAGGAACTATGCAAAATTATGTGTACCAGAGATAGATATATTAGCACAACAACCTTTGGAATATCCTTACTCATGTTTTTGTGAAGATGAAAACAAATACCATGGTTACTACCCTGCTGTGCCACTTAGTATATCTACCTTGTAAAAATTTGTGTGTTCAATTCTTATGGTATTTACTCCACGAAATAATTGTATTTATGGATTTTATGATGTTTAAAGAAGAATTCTATTTTTTTTATAATTTACATTAAGCATATTATTTATCTTATGCCTTACCATGTTTCTGTAATGCAGCTAAATGAGCATTGTAGATAATTGTAAATTTATAGAATACATTACGATTTTTACAAAAATTATGTATTCTGAATTTAAGATACGTATTATACCAGCAATCAAGGAAGAATTGAAACGTTTATTAGGCCGTTCAAAGAAGGTGGACAATATTAAGCCGACATTTAAGGATAAACGTGCTAGGCAAAGGCAACAGGAAGGGATTGCAGCTGTGGAGAAGATTTTGGAAGATAGGAAGAAGCTGGCACAAAGTTCAGATAACACTATAGACGATTAAAGATTGAACTACGAAAAATTAACATTCTAAAAATATTTTATTTAAATCCTGTACTTTTAGATATAAAAATAACTTTTATAAAAGCGTACAATACTGTATAAATTTTATGTAAAATTGATTTCTTTGTACAAACACGTTTAAAAATTATTCATAAATACATTATTAGACAGCAGCACTTATAAAAAGCATAAATACAACATACTCATTGCATTGACATTTAGTCACAATAACAACAAATTAAGTCTACGACATTACAGAGACCCATAACCTGTATAATTGTATAATACATTTTTCGTAATAATACCTAATAGGCTTCTTTTAACGAGAAAGACATGTCCGTTAAGTAAATGACCTAAATTCCTGATGCACCATATTAAAATTTCATAGTTCTATCTAACAGCCGCACAGTTTCAAGTAATTAACAAGATTCAATAATTCTCAGATAAGGATACCTAATCCAATATAGTTTTCGTTATTTTCTTTCAACAGCAATTGCAATTCCCATTCCTCCCCCAATACACAGAGAGGCAACACCTTTCTTTCCACCAGTTCTTTCCAACGCATGTAACAGAGTTACCAGAACTCTTGCACCTAAAATATAACATTTTCGTAGCCAATGAATCATCTCAGTTTTATGTAAATAATATTGACTTACCAGATGCGCCAATAGGATGACCTAATGCTATAGCACCACCGTTTATATTGACTTTAGTAGGATTTAAACCGAGCGTTTGGACACACGCGATTGCTTGTGATGCAAAAGCTTCGTTCAATTCGTATAAATCTACTTCATCTTTCGACCATTTTGCTTTCTCTAACTAAAATAATATTTGTTGTATTATGATGATGTAAGGTCACAATCATCTTGTAAAGCACAAAAACAATAATTATACTAACGACTAATTTAACCGCGGGTATAGGGCCGGTGCCCATAATTCTTGGTTCTACTCCAGTTTCCGAAACTGCAACAATAGTAGCTAATGGTGAGAGGCCTTTCTTTGCTGCAACCTCTCTAGACATCAGAATTAATGCAGCTGCTCCATCATTTATTCCCGATGCATTTCCCGGAGTTACTGTTCCATCGGTCTAAACATAAAATTGTTGTTACAAAACGAATCACGTTCTTTTTATAAAAACGGGAAACGTAAAGGGGACGTACTTTTAAAAAAACAGGTTTTAATTTCTTTAGTCCTTCAACGGTAGTACCGAATTTAGGATATTCGTCTTTATCCACAATAGTGGACTCTTTTCTACCAGGCACAATTACGGGTACAATTTCTTTATTAAAGTACCCAGCTGAAACAGCAGCTTCCACTTTTTGCTGTGACTTAGCAGCATAGGCATCTTGTTCTTCTCTATTTATATTATACTGCTTGGATATATTTTCGGCTGTTGAAATGCATAAAGCATAATAAACATATGAATAGGAATACATTAGTGTTCTGAATACATTTACAGTGATAAGATTGACGCTATGACCTTAAGAATATAATATACATAATGTTGTTCATATACCTGTAACACCCATATGAATACCAAGAAATGCATCTGTTAATCCATCAGACAGTAAGGTATCTGAGAAATTACAATCTCCCAATTTGAAACCATTTCTAAGGTAGGCACTATGTTGAGCTTGGCTCATACTTTCTTGGCCACCAGCAACAACTATTTGACTCTCTCCTGCCTTTATGGATAGATAACCATTTATAACTGCCCTAAAAATAAATTTATAATATATGAAACACTTATTAAATAGTAATCTAGATTTTCTATTACTCACTATGGTCAATATAAAAAAATGTGGACACATAAATTTTATAGCATCTAATCAATATGTAGAATATTATGATTACTATATTAATCATAAGTTTCAAAGAAAAATGAAATTAAAACTTTATATTTACTTTAATCCAGACCCACATAACATATTAACTAAATATGCAGGAACTGATTGAGGTATACCAGCCTTTACTGCTGCTTGCCTAGCAGGATTTTGTCCTTGACCGGACGTTAGTACCTAAAAAAAACAATTGTTTCCTGATAATTATTCCATACTTTAATAAACCTTCTGAAACTATACGTCATGTAATAGATAGCGTTCATTATAAATACTGCAGATTAAAATGCATATAATTGTGGTAATTATCAATGTAAATGTATAATCATAAAAGAATACTTGTGCCTGGAATTGAATTATAATAAAATTACCTGTCCTAATATAACTTCAGAAACTTCTTGAGGGTTCAAGCCAGATCTTGTAATGCATTCTTTAAGAACTACACTACCTAAATCTGAAGCTTTCATCGGTGATAAGGCCCCACAAAATGACCCTTATAAGATATTACAAGATGACATTATAAGTTATTTATTATAAATTTCAAGAGTAACAAGTATAGAAAATTAGTTATTTTAAATTAAATTCATCATTCTTTACACTGTGTAATGCAAACAGAAATCTTTAAACTTTATATTATAATTATTACATTATTTCATCAAATCCACCCCACAGTACTTAGCAACAAATACATATATGCATAAAGAAATATTTAATAATATATTCTATCCACTTAATTTTTAAATTATATTTAGGATAAATAATAATATAATTATTTTTGGACACGTGACAAGAAAGAAGTATGTAAAAAATGAATTATTTTTAGTTAAAAATCTTGGTCTATATAACAATATTTAAACTGGGTTAGTAGGGTGCTTTGGAATAAACTCTATTATTGAGAAATACGATGGTATTTGACCACGTGAGTTTTACGCTACTACCTATGGGTGTTCTGACTGCTGACACGATTACAACGTCTTGTCCACTCATATCGAAAAGTCCCAAAAAACCTTGTCCGAATATGCAGGAAACTGAGCAAAGACTGCCGCCACAAGCCGACACGACAGTTATATTAGTTATCTATGCGAGTGGGAGTGGAGCTACCTCGCCAGTAACGACTTAATTGTGAAAGTATGTCATACGAAAGGTATACTTATCATTGCGTAAAAAATTTCACCCATATTTGTCATATAATATTAAATATATTTTCTAAATCCTAACGATATACGAATATTCTAATTTCATCGAAAAAATAATAATACAATTCCTCCTCCCCACAGTTTAACAGTAATAGAATTTTGTACGTAAAGTAAGATTTTTGGCCATAAAATTATTGAGAAAGATAAAAAGCTGAAAAAAAAATTATTGAGCACAATATCTTTTTCTGTTTTTCTATAGTCTCAATTTTTTCTTACAAAATTTAAATATTCCAGGGTTCCCCCGAAGTGAGACACGGCCCTGAAGTGACGTCATCGGCTGCCTGTTTTCTGATTCGACGTACAGGTGGCGCTATACCATTACTCGCGGTGCCGTGGTAGAGCTCGTTTGTTTTTACCCAGCGTGCATTGTGACTAGTGACTGGTGCTAAGATGGCCGACAACAAGGAGGAGATTTCGGAGCTCGTCGAAAAACGAGGTATTTATCATTACTACACTAATTACTCCCCATGATTCGCCGTTAAAAGAGTGCCCCGATTCACGGTGAAAACATCAGTGTCCTCGTGTGGACGGTGTGATCCGTAATTGCCATAAAAATCACGCCATCTGCACGCACCACGGTGCTTAGGAAGGAACGATCGCGAAAATCGTTGCTGAATATACGAACGAATCGAGCTCGTTGCCCGTCCTCCCTCTCTACGTCGTAACATTCTCGATTATCGTGGCCGGTTAACCTAAGTCGCGTTGACAGAAACATGACTGTCAATGAGACGTCAGTCGCGAGTAGTGCCAAACGTGACACCTTTTGACAGGCTACGGTGCAACCCAACCTCGGTTCGCACGGCACCCTTCCCGCACGATTCTGCGATACGTGCGAGAGCAGACGGAACACATCGTGCTCCTTCTCTGCTTCTGGTGTCCGCCTAAGCGCTATGCTCGTTACTCATTAAGGTCATACGCCGGCGGCCTTGCAATTCGTACCGTCGCTCAAGTAATCTCACTCGAGATTACCGTTATCTCTTACCGCGAATTTACTGCCGGCTGATTCGTCTCTAACACCTACGCTTCGTTGATGATGCTTTGCTATTGTGTACGCGTGTATCCACGAATTTTTGTATACAGAAGGAGACGTCCCTTTCGTCGTGTAGTGTCGAGTTATGAGGGCTAACCGTAGCCGAGGACGTGCAACGTGTTTCTACGTTAGTGCCTGAGGGACGATAAACACGACATAACCTCTACGATAGATTAGCACGTAGGAAAATATTGTGGTCGATCGATTGCCACCTGACGTTACTTGAATCTTGCACCTTTAACTTTTAGTAAACTTTTCCTGCGTGTTTGTCGGGAAAGATCACTTTCTAGACGTCCTTGAAGCGCACGTAGGACGTGCTTTGTAGAGTTAACGTATCGGTCGTTTGAATATTTCAGTTAATCTTTTAAAAAGAAGACTCCGGAAGTAACTTATTAATTAAGTAATTAGTAAGTAACCTATTACTTCATTCCGAAAGTAATTGAGGGATGAATAACATTGTTCTAATGTCTGCTATATTAAGAACTGCTGTTTATTCTAATATTTAAAAATAAACTGATTAGTTTACTTGCCGATAGTATAATTTTCTGGTTCTATGATAAATAACGATACTGGGTACAATTGTTTTTATGTATTTCAGTGTTGCATAATCTGTTTTAAAGTTACTTCACACATTTATAAATTATATTAGTCGCAAAAAGTGTTCTTTCAATATGATTGGAGTGGGTTTCGCACTTCCGTAGGCCGCAAATAAATAATTGGCGTTTCTAGTCATCTTTTGCGAAACTTTTTATTCCAAATGATTCATATATCATAACGATAGCATAGAAGGAACCTAGAATTGTAACTTCTCGATGAAACGACCGCAGTCGAACCCGCAGCTACAAAAACAAAAGCAATCGTCCAACCTCTGAGGTCGTAGGAACCTCGTTCCTCCGATTTAGTCGATCGCAGTTATAATTCTCCAACTTTCGTGAATTTTTTCTCGTCTACATCCTATCCTCGATAATCAAGTACTAAGTTAAAACTGTAACGAAAAGGTCACACTGTACGAAACCGAGACGACAAAAACGTTTGTCCCTCCGCCAATCCTCTCGATGTTGACTTTTGTTTTTACTTTGCCTTGATTTCGATCGCCTTTTTGTAAACACTCGTGCAAGCATCACGATTACACACATACTCTTACAGATGCACAATCAAACGTTTTTCCGTGCTCGTTGTTGATGTTATTGTTACGCATTTCGGCTTCGACAGTTACAGTTATTTTGCTTAGGACTCGCAGTTTTAAATGGGTGCCGAAGTATCGAGAACATTATATGTTAAATTGTTAAGACAAATTCCTCAGAGTCGAGGGATGATTTGAATCTTTACTGTCCTTACCCACCATAGTCCCAGTTTCGTATTTTAGTTCCGACAGTTTACGATTTTGTCTAGAACCTACAGTTTTCGAAGCATCGAGGCTATTATATATTAAATCGTTAATTAGGATACATTTCTTAGAATCGAGAGATAATTTGAAATCGGTCTCACTGACTAAAAGTTTGAAATTCTATGCTCTTACCCACCATAGCCCCAGTTTTGTTTTTCGACTTCGATAATTAGCGATTTCGTCTAGGACCTACAGTTTTAGATAGGTTTCGGAGCATCACGAGTGTTATATATTAAATTATTAATTAAGATAAATGTCTAAGATGCGAGGAGTAATTTGAACGCGTTTCTACTGATTGGAAGTCCGAACCTCTACATCCTTACCATAGCTCCAATTTTGAATTTCAGCTTCGACAGTTGGTCAATTCGTCTAGAACCCATAGATTTCGGTAGATTTCGAAGTACCGAAGCAATTATAAATTAAATTATTAATTAAGATAAGTTTCTCTGAAGCGAGGAGTGATTTGAATGCATTTCCCCTGATTGGAAGTCCGAACCTCTATGTCCTTACTTTCCATAGCTCCAATTTTGCATTTCAGCTTCGACAGTTGGTCATTTCGGCTAGAACCCATAGATTTCGGTAGATTTCGAAGTACCGAAGCAATTATATATTAAATTATTAATTAAGATAAATGTCTCAGATGCGAGGAGTAATTTGAATGCATTTCCCCTGATTGGAAGTCCGAACCTCTATGTCCTTACTTACCATAGGTCCAATTTTCAATTTCAGCTTCGACAGTTGGTCATTTTGTCTAGAACCCATCGATTTAGGTAGATTTCGAAGTACCGAAGCAATTATATATTAAATTATTAATTAAGATGAGTTTCTCAGAAACGAGTAGTGATTTGAATGCATTTCCCCTGATTGGAAGTCCGAACCTCTATTTTCTTACTTACCATAGCTCCAATTTTGAATTTCAGCTTCGACAGTTGGTCATTTCGTCTAGAACCCATAGATTTAGGTACATTTCGAAGTATTGAAACAATTACATAATAAATTATTAATCAGGATAAATTTCTGAAAGGCTAGGATTGATCTGAATGCATTTCCACTGATTGGAAGTCCGAACCTCTATTTTCTTATTTACCATACTTCCAATTTTGAATTTCAGCTTCGACAGTTGGTCATTTCGTCTAGAACCCATAGATTTAGGGACATTTCGAAGTACTGAAGCAATTACATAATAAACTATTAATCAGGATAAATTTCTGAAAGGCTAGGATTGATCTGAATGCATTTCCACTGATTGGAAGTCTGAACCCTCATGTCCTTACCCTAGCTCCAATGTTGTATTTCAGCTTCGACAGTTAGTCGTCTCGCCTAGGACCTACAATTTTAGATACATTCCGAAGTACCGAAACAATTACATATTAAATTATTAAACAGGATAAATTTCTCAAAGGCAAGATAGGATTTGGACTCTGTTCCATTGATTGTGTCTCAATCTATCTCCTTCCCGCATCAATGTTTATACCGTGCACGTATTAACCCTAGAGTCGTTTCGATCGCTCCAGAACTAGGTCTACAATGATAACAACACTAAGCACACTACTACATTCACGTTCTGTTTTGATATCAAGGAAATTATGTTCGGGTAGCACGTGGTACAAGTTTGCACACCAACATTACCATTATCGAGAAAGTCACCCTCGATCCATTCCTCTCTTCTTCATTATTACCGTTCCGCGTTTACTTACACAACTGTTCATATTACATGCGAGTGTACGTTTATCAATCGAAACGTCTCTCTCGATATTGTCACAGCGAAAATGGACATTAAACTCGTGCAAGCGCAACCGACAAACGGATCATTTGCTGGAAACGTGATTATCGTATCGTTCACCGGCCATCTGCCGGTCTTCCCACTGCATGGTGCCAGTGTTACTTGCAATCGTTCGGTAATAATTACTTTTAACGAGTACAGTAATATACTCGATGTTGGATTAAATAGGCTGCGGATAATTATCTGCCGAGATTACCATCGTAAAGTGATTAATCGAGATTTCTGCTCATCCCGTGTGCATAATAAGATTAACTGTTATACGTGCATCGGCCGATGCGTCCTGCAGTGCACTTTGCATTATTGCATCAGAAACCTCGTCTATAATGTGCGATTAGAACTCTTTAACTTCTTCTTTTTTCATTACAATTCGTTCCCTATGGAGACTTTCATGAGTGTTTTTTCTTAGAAGCTTTCAGATATGATATTTGCATTGTTTAGCGTTGATTAACATTGTGACTTTTTATAGACAGAGTGAGGAGGAGTTTGCAAAGAGGAGGATGTGGCTGGTTTTACGAATTCTAGGTTTTATATTGTTAGCGATAAAAAAATAATTAGAAGGGATCTCTCGTTTGACGAACGACCGTTCTTTCAGGTTGAGTTATCAAAGACCCTCGTGAAACGAATTATTTTTTGCCAGGCTTTTTAATCCAGTTACCACAATGTGTTTTATCTTCTTTGGTTTAACGTTTTGCTGGGTCAGGCGAATTTAGCGTGGAGTTTATGCATGTTTAGTAGGATAGACATTAAATATGTCCGAGATTAAACGTACGCATTTTTACTGCTTAATTGTACAGTTAATTACGACGGTAGATTTCGTTTATTCTTAACAAGTAATTATGAGTTTGCGTCGTTTGAAAGGACACAAAATGTGACCGTTATAACCAAGCCCCTTTGCAATATTGTTGATTTCCGTGGAAAGGTACCATTTTACATTTCATTCCCCTTTGCACCGATAATTGGTCAGTTCGTTAGTTTTCGCAGACGCCCACATTTTTGCGAGCGGGGTCATTAACCCCATCGTGGGAGACATTCAAGGTCGACTTGGATGGGAAGTCCATCTATACTTAGGTTTAGAGAGAAGAAATCTTTACCAGAATAGCACAAGAATATTTTAGAAATATAATATTCTAGAAATTTAATTTATTATGCTAGATTTATATCTGTGTTAGTTGAACATGCAATTATAAATTCCACAATTGTGACGTAATTCTTGCCTTTACAGTTTCCATTTTTTTAAAATTTTTGTTTGTATTTTCTAGTTATATTCGTTGTGCTCCGTTTACATTTCTCTCTTCATGTACAAAGTAATTTTATCTATTTTGTCTCGTGGAAGTTTCACGTGGATTTCGTCCATGCCTTCAATTCCGTAACCACCATAGCTCCGTAGTTTTCATAGCGACAGTAATTTCCCCAAAGACCCATGATTTAATTGGCCTCTATAAACTGTATAGTACGCAAATCACATGGTAAAAATATCTTAAAAAATTTCTTTAGTAGCCATACAAAGTATAACTCATTGTCATCGTCAAACATCTCATTGTTCATCGTCTCCACCCTAGTGCAACCCTCTTTTCCACCAATCCCCTCTTTAATTAAAATAACACCGTAGAAGTATCTTGATATGTACAAACAATTTACAATCCAACCAAGTACATTTTGCAGTTGATTCACAAGAAACGACACACCTTGTCCTCGCGTGTTTCCAAGACTCCTCCTTTTGACGATTCCTCGCTATCATCCGTTTAATCCAAACCATGCACTGGCTTTTGTTCCTTCGTTTTTCTAGAAGCATCTCGCAAAGATATATACCATCATGGCTAAACAGCGAATCGATAATCCTCGCCGAGTATATTTACGTATATTCATTTGCGGTTGAAATTCATTCATACTTTTCCATGGTAATGCTCGTTAGTGTTCACCAAGGACGACAACGAAACTCGTAATAGGATCGAGAGGTAGTATGAGATATACCACCATGATTTAATTTATTAATACTCAACAGCAATCTGCAATCGTAAGAACCATTCATTTTCATAGAGGCATAAATCAATTTCTTTCTATATGGAGACATTTAGGATTTGTTTCTTTAACCTGTTTAACACTAGAACTACCAAACCAGTCAAAATGACTGGTACACAATTTTTTCAAAAAATTCTCCAAGTTTATATAAGAGTCATAGAATAAATATTCTACGTCTATATCAATAAACGTAAATCACCCAATCGATCAAATTTTCCGCCGCTCGATTCCCCCTTTTTCAAAGTACTTATTTAATTTATTAAATTATGTTAATTTGACGCCGGTAGTTCTAGTGTTAAAAGTACTGATGCAAATTTTCGATGCAGATCACGGTATAGGTCACATATTAATCCTCTATGGCTCCCTATGACTTTGAGGTAATTCTAGGCATATCTAAGGTTCTATTCTACAAAGTCAAATTTTTAACTTTGCCAAATATTGTAATGTAGCTCGTGAAAATCATGAAATTCTATACAATAAAGCATTTAAAAATAACGTTTAATTCTTCATTTAAAATTGTATTTTTATCATTTTCGAATTTTACAATTCTGTTTGAATTTTGGAAACTATCTACTGATACCACAAAAGATCCGGACTATAGAGGGTTAAAAAGGTTTCAGTACATCAGATATTGGAGACGTACCATTCAACAGAAACAAAAAGTCACTTAGTTTGTTTATGGGGTAAGGGAAAAGAGTCGCTCGTACCCACTATCTCCACATCACTCCTAGAAACGTGAGATCGACGAATGACAATCAAAAAAGAAAACATTTCCTTCGTCGTTCCCAAGACAATGTAACGAACGTAAGACTTTTTCGACCAGCCACGCATTAACCCTCTTTAGTCCGAATTTTTTATCCTCTCAAAAGATCAGTTTCATTACACCATAATTAGAAAATAATACGAATAAAATTTTAAATAACAGATTAAACCCGATTTTTAAACATTGACTTACAAAGAATTTCATGATTTCCCCGAGTTCTATTTGGCTAAGTAAAGAATTCAACTTTGAAAAATAGAAGCTTAGACTTGTCATGCGTTACTTCAAAGTCACACAAGCCAATAGAGGGTTAAAATCGAAAAAAAAATGTCAGAACGAGAAATGTCCCTATCCATCGGACAAATCGGAGCAAACTACTTGCACAAGTGACTTCTTTGTTCTGTTGAATGGTACCGATATCCTAATCGACCTTTTTTTTCGCCGTTAACTTTCCCTCTGGTTAAACTAGACACGGTAGACTGTCATTTCGGCATGGGGTAATTTTGCACGCATGCTTATGCACCATAAGTCCCATTTCCAGATTGTATCTGCCAGGTGCCATCAGACACGCTCGAGCGAATTTAACGGAAGGAAGTCGACCATTCGTTCGTTCGTTGGAACGCGTGTTTTTGGTTTTATTAACCAACTTAAAATGTTGGACGATACTACGATATTCTCGTGACGAGATATCAGCTATGTGGTGGTTTCTAGCATGGAATGAATCTAACACGAGTACACGTGACTCATCGTAGGTCTATTGAAGTTTGCGGCGCACCGAGGCCTGCGTCAAACGTGAGCAAATTCTGGTTGCAAATAAGGCCGCTGTGCTCCGAGTCGGCAGTGCTCTCAATATTGTTAACTGCCTTATTATTAAACACGCCGAGTAAATTATCTCTTTCCGGTTTAATGGAGGGATAGAGATGTTTTGGGGGATATTGTTGCTGCGAAAGAAGTCGATCATGGATTTTACGTAGCATTTAGTTTAGCAATGTCGAAGGAATTGACCTTGAAAAGTCTTTGATCCTTAGGTCCTTGGAGGAATTTAGTTTGATTGATTATTTCATTAATCCCTTGCCTTATGATTTATTTTGCAACCGAAGGCGCAATAGAATTAATTATTGAAATAATAATTTGCCACTGATTTCTTATACTGGTATGAATTAACGCAATATTAACACTTTACCGACCGGAAGCTTATTAACCCTTTGCGCTCCGAATTATTTTACTTACTATTCGTCAGATAAGCAAATATAGTGTCTGCAAATTGTCTCCTGATAATTATTCATTTTTACATTATACTAAAAAGATTTGTAATTGCAGCGGTATATTTATGTTAGGATGGAAAATTATTGTTGATTTTGGAAAGTCAATAATTAATAGATAACACGTTAAGTGGCACAGGAAGCTGTGTCGAGTGTAGCTCGACATAGGAGTGCAAAGGGTTAGTAGGCTTTTCGGACCCAGCGCCTTTGAACTTTGAACTTATTAATTGGTTGCCACTCCAATTAATAAATTATCATTTAACATTGCGGTTACCTGTGTTAAGGACTCAGTGATGAGAATTTGTAATTTTTGAATAGATATCTGTATCCAGGAAGTATTTGTGGCCAACTGATCGGTCAGAAGGGGTAGGGTGTTAAAAAAATACCGGTCCGTAAAGTGTTAATAACATAAAAATAATTTCAACGTCTCTTGACCTACTCACATTTTCAATTTAATAGTTTTTTGAAAAGTTACAAATTTTCTATTCCATTTTCCGCGTCACGTGTGCCATACTTCATTATAAGGCAAGGGGTTGATTCACGTTTTCTATTGTAAAATATGAAAATAGTATTTGTAGACTTGTACCGTTCTTTTTCGAGACTGTTTCTTCTATAATCTTCTATCTTAGAGTGGCGAATAAGGAAGTACAGATAATGAAATTCAACGATCATTAAAATTACGGAAATTGTTCTCTCCGTTGAAACTGGGAGTGCTTCGTGAAATCATGAATTATCCATGTCTTTTAGATATGATTTAATGGGAAAGTATTAAAGTTAATCGGTGTAATAAGGAAACTATAGCCTTGTCGATGATAATATAAGGAATAAAGGATATTTTTCTATTTCGATATTTGACTCTTTTTGAATTATAATCAATTGAGAGTAACACGACTCGTTTCGATATCACGTGCCAAGGCTGTCGGTCGAGGGTTAAAGGTGCATCGTAACGCAACTATGCACGAAGTCTTGTATGACGTACGAGTACGTATTACAATGTAAACGTGACTTTTGTTGCAATGTGTACGCCAATAAAAGGAGCCTTCGTAAATATTCCTCGCGGGACCTGCTCTATTTGCCATTGTCCTGTTCGCCGTGTCTATGCAGACGACACGTGAGAGTAATAGCGATAAACGATACTCTAAATACACTCTCATACGTGATGTGATATTTAGTTTAGGATATTCAATGAAAATTTGACTTGTCTGAGTACATTAAACCTTCGTGGTGGAAATTATTCTTCCAATTCCTCGTCAGCTGAAGGAAAATAATTTCAGACAATATTCTACTGTGTGTTAATCATTTCTACTTAATAACAGGAGTAATTATTGTTATTGAGGAATATTTACGTGGAGGTGCAAGATTATTGTTAAATTTCAGAGCTGTAATTCAGTAGATAAAGTTCTAATTATCACCAGAAGGTTGCGTCCGGTGTAGCTGGACATAGAACTGCAAGAGGTTAAAATAATATCAAAATACCTTATTCTTCGCAGTGAATTTCTCTTTATTATTACTTTTCCTCAGTTGGGAAATTTTGTTCAAATTTTTTACAGTTATTAATATTTTTTCACCACTGCTCAGGTCTACACAATTTGAAATGGAGATTATATTTTAACAGATACAATGTTTGTAAATATTAGTTTTGGATATTCAATGTATTTAATATTTACGTCTACCTGTTTTATATTTTATGTTTCTTAAAATGACTAGAAGGAATACGAATGTGAGAGATAAATGAGCAGAATAGCAAGATTACAAGATACTTAGTAACTGTAGATATTGAAAATCTCGATGCAAACGCAGGAATATTAAATTCCAAAAATTGAGTCGCTAAAAAATGAACCCCAACGTAAAATCTCAACCCCAACATCAACTGTATCCCAACACAGGACTCCAAAGGGTTAAAATAAAATCCTACTTTTTTAAAAATCTAAATATATACCCCTTAGTACAATAATCCAAATATTCTGCCAAAGCTATTTAATATTTATACCTCAGTACCAGAAAAAAGAAAAAAATCAAGTTATTTATACCCAAGTTAGCACCTCACCCTCCTCGACTTCTTCGTCCTCCTTTTTTCCTTTGCTCCTATCTAAATAAACGTGCAAGCCTCCTGTGATGTATCCGTGACGGACTGCCAAGATGTTACATTTGTTCATTTATTTATTCGGAGTAACGTTCATATAGTTAACGGTATTATTGTTTCGTCCTGGTCAGAGGCTGTATTTCAACGAAGTGCGATAACCTCTATCCTCCTGGCATGTTTGAAGCCTCAGCAATAGGTAACGAGATCTTGGATTTTCTTTCGACCGTTAGATTTTTTAATCGTATCGATGCAAATTCTTAAGTAGTAAATGATTGGTTATCTAAGGTTCTCGTACATGCGTGCTGCAAATAACTGCTTCGTTTCGTTCCACTTGAGCCACAAATGGTTCGTACGCATCCTCGCGTTTCGTATGTAGTCTGCTATTTACTACAACTATCGATATATAAGTCTCTATTCTTTCAATTGGCGACACAAAAAATCACCTTTCATTTGCGCTCACCAATTGATGTCTTCTTTTCCCATATTATCGATATTCTTAACTTGGAAAGGTGAGAGAAAAAAAACAGAGACGGCGTTAATTAGTCGTTATCTTAAACTCTTGCTAATGGCACATAATATATGTACCACCAGAAATAGCCACAGGAAGTAAATTCTATGAGGCGATATCAAATTTATCAATCCTTCTTCCACAGCTTCAATCTGTTGTCTATTATTTTTTATTAAAAGTAGAACTACCAAGTCAAAACGACTTGTTCACAATTTTTTCCAAAATTTCTGCAAGTTTATAGGATAGTCATAGAACAGAAATTCTATGTTGATTTTTTAAAACATAGATGACCGAATCGATGACCTTTTCAACCCCCTTGACTCTTCTCTTTCAAATTATTTAATCAAAATATCGTAATATAACTGATTTAATGCCGGTGATTCCTAATTAAATAACAATTAATATTGAAATTTCACGTTTCTCCGTTGACAGTCTTTACTTTCGAAAATTCCAAAAATTCTATACCGTTAGATAAATGGAAGGTTTTCCGAAATGTATTCGTTTAATCCTAACTAGTTAAATTTTCATGGAGAAAGGGGGTCAATGGAGCTCCCCATTTCTCGAACAATCGTTTGACCGCGTCGCGATTAGGGACACCATAAACATTTTAAATTGGTCGGCGTTCCGCACGACATCGAATCGGCAAAGGGAAGGCTATTGCTTGTACGTGTATATACGTTCATAACGCCCACATACGCACATCGATTAACGAATCCTCCCGTTTAGTCTCATTGATAAGTGTAAGTCTACGAATAGCGGCATAGTTGCGCGTAGAGATCGTTCGATGTAGGTGAATCGATATTACACTTTATGATTCGCTCCCCCGTATCTCGTTACCTCGTAGAAGACGATTAAATAAATTTTCCGTTATGTAATATCGTTACGTGTATCTCTTTATCGAAGATAGTACGAGCTATTGGAACAATGGGGAATTCAATTGTACGTAAGAATTTCGATCGCAAGAATTCGCGCAATTTCCGATATCTCTGACGATTAAAATACGCGGGAGTTATTTGTAATTGTTGAATAGAAGGAAAACAATTTTTCTTAGTAGTTTATTACAATTTTACCAGCTGAGAAGGAACAAAATTTATTATTCGTAGACTTTTTTTTATTAACACATTACCTTCCATGGTCCTCATTTGAGGATTTATTCAATTTCTAAGTCTTTTTACTTTTAATTTAGACATTTGACGGACTTTTGAGATTAAATGTATTTAAAACAATCTGTTTTAGTTATACTCTTATGCAGCAATTTTCATAAATTATTTTTGTTTGTATACTGTGACAATCCTGCTTCCAGAGGCAATGAAATTAAGAAAAATTTGGTAGGCCATGACTTAATCGATTATTTCAAGTGACAATAGTAAAAAATGTATCGAAACAATTAAAATGAGAAGAACATAAAGAATCCTTTTTTACATTTGAATTTTAAAACTTGGGAGATTTGATAAGAAATCTTAAAGAGATTCATCTTTAAATATCCAACAGATCGAACGATAAATAAAGTGTTAAAATAATTAATGCACGTATAGAATTTCGTGTGAGATTATCATTGAGATTTTCACAGAAAACGAATGCAAAATGTAAAAGTAAATTAGCATTACCCGTTTTCCGTAAGATATCGTCGGTCGAGGTCAATCGCGTTCCTGCTTCTCTCTACGGTGCGTTCGCCAATTATGGCCGCAACGTTGCACCGTGTAATATGCACTAATTATTTTAACACCGTTACGTAATCATTGACCGACCATGTTTTCGGTCCTCGTTTCCTGTCCGTGCGGTATTCTGCGAGATATTCTTGAATACGAGCAAGAGAAAAAAAAGAAAGATGATAGACGAAGAACAGTTCGAATTGTTTTCTTTGATATATGTTCGAACGAAAGAAGATCATTTCACCACGGCAAAAGCAACTACGGACTGTTCACGCATCGCTTCGCAGTTTCTCCGTTTATTACGAGAGAATTCATAGCGTATAGACATTTATTTACGATGTACTCTGCACAAATTTATCCGGATCGTGCCAAGTTAATAATCCGTATGTTTTGTATTTCGCGCGTCTCTGTGTTTGCATGCACGCCTGCAATCTGTTTTCCTTCGTTCCCCCTCTTTTTTTCACGTTTGCACGGAATTTCTAGCATCTTCTCGATAAATCTCTTTCCAGTCGCTTGTCTTCATTTTACACGTCGATTTTGCGTTTCGCTGTTGCCGCATTCGTTCAACGTCGTCGTGTTAAAGTACGAAAACACTAAATATATACATATAAAATATTCTATGCTTGTTAGAAATATCATAAAATTCAGATGCAATCTGGTAGCTGATTAATATCGTAGGCAGGGCTGGCAAGAGGCAGGTTCAACGTGTTTGCCGGAACCCGGGCCCGCTGTCTATGAAAACTCATCAGGCATTTTCCATGACCCCCTATATAATTAGATTGAATATTCGGCGTGTTCTAGACGTTGAAATTTGATATTGACACCAAAGGTGTGCGATTTGAATGTGTATTCTGGCCAGTCAAAATTTTGGAGTCCGGCCCCGCGGTCTATAAAAACTTAACGGGCATTTTGCAGGACCCCCTATATAGTAATATTGAATATTCGGCGTGTTCCAGACGTTGAAATTTGATATTGACACCAAAGGTGTGCGATTTGAATGTGTAGTCCGGACAGGCAAAATTTTGGAACCCGGCCCCGCGGTCTATAAAAACTTAACGGGCATTTTGCAGGACCCCCTATATAGTAATATTGAATGTTCGCCGTGTCCCAGATGTTGACATTACATCTTGACATCAAAGTATCCGATTTGAATGTGTATTCTGGCCAGGCAAAAGTTTGGAGCCCGGTTTCGCAGTCTATGAAAACTCATCAAGACTTTTGCAGGGCCCCTTACATAGAAAGATTGAATATTCCGCGTGTTCCCGACTTTGACACCAAAAGTATCCAATTTGAATGTGTATTCCAGCCAGGCAAAATTTTGAAGTCTGGCCCCGCGGTCTATAAAAACTTAACGGGCATTTTGCAGGACCTCCTTTATAGTAAGATTAGGCGTGGCCCAGACTTTATCATTAACCGTTGACATCAAAGTGTCCAATTTGACTGTGTACTTCGTTCTGGAAAAATGTTAGTGTCCGGCCCCAGAAAAGGTCACGCCGGCACTGATCCTAGGTAAAATAACTCAACGCTCAAACCGTTACACACGAGATACCTCCTGCCCGCTGCGCAATGTGTTAATCGTGCAATTAATTAGTCTCGCACGAAAAGAAAAATCTCGAAAGATTCGCGATTTCAGCGTCAAACATCGACGCGTCTCGTCGCGTTTACAGGAAGTAAATACCTTCATAGCAGAGGAAGAAATAAGACCTTATCCTCTTTCTAACTTTGCCAGCGTGCATTTCTAAGGAAAAGTCGAATGAACCGCAAGGTGGTAGATATAAAACGAACGGCTTGCTCGTTCGCACGATATATTAGGGTTTAAATTGGTTCATGCGTCACTCTACGTGTACGTGACTAACCGGAACTTTCCTTGGACGGCAAACGCACGTGGATTATGAGGTATGCAATGGATGCGATCTCCCGTTGCTACATTCGATAGAAATCGACGGAGGAAAGTCCTCTCTCGTTTGCGTTGCATTGAGAAACTTATGGTGATGTTTTCACGCGTTGCTGAGATTAACGAGCCGCGGTCCCATGACGAAACGTTTTCGAGATTTCTATGACAACGATGTCACGTTTCGTCGTTTGATGTACGGTCGAAGTAGACAGCTTTATTGAGTCAAACTGTGTCGTTCAATGATCACCAATGGAAAAGATGGTGGATGGCACGATTATCGATTGCTGTAACGTTTCCTCCGAGAGTTGTCGCTTTCGAGGAATTATCTGATGTTGTCGCAAATTTCGAAATTGTATGGAGTAGGGAATACTGTATTCGGTAGTTTGGCTTCAATGAGAGACATTTGTCAGGATTAGAGACTATTTTATATTCACGATGATATATCTGTTTGGAGCTTGCGCAAAGAAGAATTTAGGTTTTGGTGTGCGCGGGAAAATATTCAAGCTGATGGAATAATACAATTTTGTAGTCATGTTGAAGAAGTATTCTGTTTTGTAGGAATGATTGAGAGTTTGATTCATTTTTTTCAAGTAGATAGCAAGTATTAACACTTTACCGACCGGTAGCCGATTAAGCGTCTTTTGGACTTTTAACTTATTAGTTGGTTGCTACGGCAATTAATAAATTATTATTTATCATTACGGTTGACTGTGCCAAGGATTCAGTGAAGAAACTTTGCAATTTTTGAAGAGATATCGGTATCAGGGAAATATTTGCGGGCAAGTGACCGATCAGAAGTGGATAGGATGTTGAAAAATACCGGTCGGTAAAGTGTTAAGTAAAACTACCCCTGTTGTTCGAACGGGGTCGCCGAACCGCCTCATATACTTGATACTATTAGGTGTACAAAATTAATTCTCGGCCTTTTTTGACAAACTTTGACATTTATTTATAATAATGTTGATATAAATTCAATATTAAACATAATCTTCTTCATTTTCTATAAGTTTTTGCCATCTCTAAGGTAATTGTTGGATTCCAGATCGGAAAAATGATAATGGTTCATATCGATGAAATCATTGAGGCATTTATAGACCTGTTCAACTTACTTGAATTGAGAATCAGTTAGGTGGTGTTGTAGGGATCGAAATATGTGGTTATTAGAAGGGGCTAAGTCTGGAGAATATTCGAAACTGTTGAAATCATTTCTTTCGCCTCTGTAGCGTTTCTTTTCTTTAGTTGAAACGTGAAAAGAAGACAGTGCCTTAAATGTTGCTTATCGAACGACATCGCTTCTACACATGATTTTTCACGTTATGTCTGGAGTAGAGTCATGCGATATATCTTATTTTAAAGCTAACAAATGGCACTTTAGAATGACTATACAAAGGGTATAGCAGGATAAGGTGGTCAAAAGTGCCCTTGAACCGATTTCAATGGGGGTAGTCTCATTCGATAGATAATGCTCGGCGATCATTGTGTACCAAATTTTAACCCTTTATCTTGATCGGAAGGGTAGTTATGGGGAAAATTAAAAAAACAGGTTTTTGGCCCTTTTCCCCCATTTATTGAGGTGTAAAAAATCCGAAAAAATTCTGGCATATTCTACACGGTACCGGACATGTTGGAGAATTTTTTCAGATTTTTCCGTCGAAGTACCTAAGCGTGAAAAATGGGCAAAGTCAAAAAAAACGGAAAAAAGAAGATTTCGTATCGAAATCTTCGAGGTACAACTTTTTGTTTTATATAGTAACAATCTAACACCTACGATTGTTATCCCCAATTTTTTTCAGATTTTTAAACCACCTGCGTCATTATGAAAAAAATCGAAAACCGATTTTCGGGACGTATTTTGATCTAAAACGCAAGAAGTAATTGTTATTTTTCCATTATTTTCATAGAGTATGTTCATTTTGTGGTTTTTAATGTTTTACCATTACAGATAATTTCATAACAATAAAAGGAATTGAGATAACTCACTTATCTGTAAACTATGTGTTACATTATGTACCATAATTTTGAACGTTCTTTCAACAGCAGCAGTGGCCACGCGTCTAGAGTGTCTGCTCTGGAACCGCTATGAACTTTTTGTCGCGGGTTCGCGTCCCGGAAGGTATATTTTTTTTTTCTTTTTTTCTAATCTGTAAATGCATAAAAATAATCAATAATCATTTTTAACAGCTATTGCGATAATCCTAAATGCATAAAAAATGTATATCGTATAGAAAATAGTTTTAGAGCATATCTGTTGTTTTGCCGGCTCTCTCTAGCAATATGTTATCCCATGGTTACGGATATTTTTAAACATTTAAATTACGGAAATGTTAACTTATTATGGTATATAAAAATGTATATTCGGCACTAAAGGAACGGAGTTTATACCTTGACAAATTCCTGCCGAAATCATGTTGAATGAAAACAAAAGTTCCTTTCTTTTGGTAGATTATTATTTTTCGCCATAAGTACTAGTTTGTTATTTGTTCCGAAATCATATAGAATCAATAATACGTTTGAGGGCCATAACTGTACAATAGATACAATCGTTAAAATTGCTTTATTGTTATATACGAATTTACTTCTTAAGCTTTTAGATATCTTACTGATGAGCATTTGTATCGCTGTCAAAATACCTTTAAGAAATAGAGGCATATAATTTAGTTTGCAGGATTTTATTATTTTATTGCGCCTGCTCCAACATCACACGAACCCTTCCTGTCCGTAAGCCTTCACCAATGGCCTGCTGGCATTGAAGGTTTGGCGCAGATACTAAGCTAATCCCCTATAGGTATTTATGTTATATTGGTCAATTCACTGTTAAATGGTTTCTGTCTCTACCTAGTCACATGGAACTGTACATACTTAAAAAAGTACAAATATTCATAAATGGTAACATACCCAGCATTAAATCGGTTTGACACATTCGAGACAATAGCGGAGACCCAACCATAAACTGTCTTCCCTACGCTCATTTCAGAATTAACAAATTAAAAATGGCAATATAATACAAACCAATAGAAATTAATATTTTCCAAGTTTCGAGCATATCCCCTCCATGTCAACGATTCTTCTTTGAATATAAGGGAAAGAAACATGCAAGTAAAGTAATCATTACGTGCATATACTCTGTTAGTGCAAGTGTTGTGATCTTTGGTGCCGAATATACATTTTTATATACCATAATAAGTTAACATTTCCGTAATTTAAAAGTTTAAAAATATCCGTAACCATGGGATAACATATTGCTAGAGAGAGCCGGCAAAGCAACAGATATGCTCTAAAACTATTTTCTATACGATATACATTTTTTATGCATTTAGGATTATCGCAATAGCTGTTAAAAATGATTATTGATTATTTTTATGCATTTACAGATTAAAAAAAAAAGAAAAAAAAAATATACCTTCCGGGACGCGAACCCGCGACAAAAAGTTCATAGCGGTTCCAGAGCAGACACTCTAGACGCGTGGCCACTGCTGCTGTTGAAAGAACGTTCAAAATTATGGTACATAATGTAACACATAGTTTACAGATAAGTGAGTTATTTCAATTCCTTTTATTGTTATGAAATTATCTGTAATGGTAAAACATTAAAAACCACAAAATGAACATACTCTATGAAAATAATGGAAAAATAACAATTACTTCTTGCGTTTTAGATCAAAATACGTCCCGAAAATCGGTTTTCGATTTTTTTCATAATGACGCAGGTGGTTTAAAAATCTGAAAAAAATTGGGGATAACAATCGTAGGTGTTAGATTGTTACTATATAAAACAAAAAGTTGTACCTCGAAGATTTCGATACGAAATCTTCTTTTTTCCGTTTTTTTTGACTTTGCCCATTTTTCACGCTTAGGTACTTCGACGGAAAAATCTGAAAAAATTCTCCAACATGTCCGGTACCGTGTAGAATATGCCAGAATTTTTTCGGATTTTTTACACCTCAATAAATGGGGGAAAAGGGCCAAAAACCTGTTTTTTTAATTTTCCCCATAACTACCCTTCCGATCAAGATAAAGGGTTAAAATTTGGTACACAATGATCGCCGAGCATTATCTATCGAATGAGACTACCCCCATTGAAATCGGTTCAAGGGCACTTTTGACCACCTTATCCTGCTATACCCTTTGGAAAAATTCTAATCTGAATAGGTTTTGTGGTCGATGAAATCTGGGGGCCGAGAATTAATTTGTACACCTAATATTTATAAGAGATGCAAAAAAAGATGTCGCTCAAAGATTAACGATAAATATGACATATTCATCAATTGTAAGATTATTGAATTCTTATTTTAGTTACTCTTAAACATTCAATTTCACGGATAGCTCGCGAAAATTCTCAAGTAACCATCGAAGCATTATTTTCGCCGTACCCTTCAGGTGTGTCGCGTCTCAGAAATAGGAACAAGATTCATCAAGTTCTGCGTGCTTCCTGCGCGCGTTCTTGACGCATTATACTTGACTCAGTCGTTGGCAGTTTGCCTGTTCATGTCGTCACGTGTCTTTTGGAGCTTGCGACGAAAAAAGAATGAAAAGCTCGGCGCTTGTTCCATCCGCAGACCGAAAGCAACCTTCGTACGCTTCGGTACGTTCCACGGATACGATGCCGTCTCGATCTTTCGAAAGTCAGATACAAATTCCGCGCGTAACATCCGTTCGTTTCTTCTCTTAAACTATTCCTAACGGTCGACGATCGTTCCTCCTTTTTTTACCTACGAGAGGCGCAAGTTTTTACCACGTAGCTGTTCGAGCGATACGTGAGTCTTCAACTTGCGTGGAATCACCGAATAGTTGGTTGATTCGGTTTGTAGACCTGATGAAACGATCTCTAAGAATATTTCAATCCTTCTCCACTAATGTGCTAACGATAGAGGTCTCATTTTCATAGGACAATGGTGGATTTTGCCTTACAGTCTTAGACTTCCAATTAGTGGGCTCCAATTCGAAATTGTTCGATTCTGAGACATATTTTTTCTAATTAATCATTAAGCATATCATGAAGATCATTCTGGGAGAAATCTTAACTCTTTGTGGATGAGACTGTTCAAAATGAACCATGCCGTGGGGCCGAGCCACTGCCACGATAGTCATTTACCCAGTTAGCTGTGTTTGACGACTATATTCGTTATAGAGAAATTACAGTATTTCGTGTCGTGACAACTGCATCCGTAATGTGGGAAATTTAGTTACCATTTGCTATATAACCAGTTACCTGTGATTGACGCGTACACAGTTAACTCGTTAAAATTGCCAGCACACATTTCTGTTTAAACGCGAGTTTCATTCATAGCACTCGAAGCCACATATATGAGTCTTTCGGCTATATCAATTGTTTTTGCCAAACGCATATATGAGTTCCTCGGCTAAATTGATTTTTAGGAACGTATATATGCAGCGGTACTCCGCAAAGGGTTAATAGACCATCACTGATACCCCCTTAGAGCAGTAGACCTCAGCCTAAATAACCCAAATAAAATCAAGAAAATTCCAAAAAGAGCTCACCCCCAATTATAAAGTAATGGACACAAAAAATCCTACCTCCTTCTCTAGCTCGACTTTTTTTTTTTACTGTAATTTAACCCTTTGCACTCCAAGTCATTTTTATTATGCAGCCACTTCAGGACTATTTATTCAAAGTGGAAGCACATCCGTGAAAAATTGAAAATCTTGTCTTATTATTAAAAAGGAAGGGTATACATGTTAAAATTGTATTTTACAATATTAAAAAAAAACAGAAAAAATATATCGGATTTACCTAAAAATCCAGTTATCAGCCTCTGTTAAAATGTCGCCTCTGCGGCGACAGTGGAGTGCAAAGTGTTAAAAAAAATAAACGCGCTCTCCTAAACTAGACTGTTTTGAGTCTAGACTAGTTTGGAGTCTAAACCTTAGACAAACGATAGGCCGCAGAATAGTTAAATCTTAGGCAATTGAATGCAACCGGTTGTGACATCGGTTTGATCAGCGAGGGCGGAGAAAGAAAAGGCGAAGGTGAAGGGGCACGGGTGGGGAGGTGGTGCATCGACTCGACGCTGAGGAAGGGGGTTGATTCACCGCGGAGGCCGCACTTGGCTTCACGCAGTCGTAGAACGAATCTCGTTCATCCCGATCCTGGACGAGCACGAGCAGCCAGTTACGCGTCTTCCACGCGAAAGTCAAGGACGCGAGTCCACGGAATTCCGGCTCTCGCATTCTCGGGACACGCGAGATCACCGAGAAAGTCGTTCGTTCGGTACGGCAACACGTCCGATTCGACAAGACCTTTCGTCTTTTTCTTCCTTTCCATTTCGTTTTCGTTCATCGCGAAAGGGAAGAGGAGTTTGACAAAAGTGAAGAACAGTTTCTGTGCATCCTCGAATGATTCTCTTTTGAAAATAACTTACAACGACGATTTTAGTGTTCGATTTTCAATTGTCCTAAAAGCAAATTCGTAATTGTGTTCTTTTGTTAACTCCAATCAATCATATGGATTATTCACGATGTAAGATATAAAAGATTCTCTTTTTTTTTTGTAGATAATACTGAAAAAATATGCAAGATTTAATCGCAATTGTGTGAAAAGAATTTTAATCTTCCTCGTTGAAGTGCAGATAATACGTAGTCGCAGTTATCCAAGACACAATGACAAATTAAAACCCGCGGGTTTCCATGACAATATCTTCCTACGCGTTATTCTAAACGTGGTGATTCACGTTACATCGAAAGCGTCTTGACTTTCGTTGTCAATTTGTCCCGGTTACCTTTTTTGGCCAACCAGTTGCTTCGTTCGAACGAAGTCACATTTTCTCCTACTCTTTCCTCTCGCGTTTGAATTTCCCTCGGTGTTCGCGCGGATCGATGATTTTTATTATTTCATACGGTTTTTCCTCTTGTGTTTAGTGTGAAACAGTTTCTCGAGGTTTGTTCGTGAGTGTTCACAATGGTCGTAGCGATGCTCTCGGAATACGGTCAACACGATTTAGGTACGTTTCAGTATGCAATGTTTATTCGCGGTATTGTTTGTCGCTCGTTCTGGATTACACGATTATTGCATAATGAGAGTACGAACGGACTTCCATGTATTCTAAACCAACGCTTGATCGTGCAACTGCCTAGTTGGTATTTGGATTTAAGTTCGCTCATATAACGCACAGTGGGTGGATTTTAATTAACATAGTCACGATTGATGTAAATTAGTCTTGCTCCAATTGTCTCGCTGATCTGTTATTAGAATTCTGGTCGGACGTTTGTGGAACGTGTAGGGGTTAGAAGGCAAATGAGAGAATAATAATTATTGGTATACTTGTTTAGAAACTGTTACAGATAAGAAGCGACAAAAATGTATGGGAGAATAAAACTGTCGGCGTTAAATTTAGTATATTTAAATGTTTAACACGTTAAGCGCCACGCTCGTCCTTAAAGCACTTTCCGTTTAGGTCCTTTATTAGAAAAGATATCTTTCTATTTGTTTTAACATACTACATACATCTTTGATAAAATGTTCTATTTTATACTTAACTCCACTAATTGTGGCTCGGTTAGACGCGACAACGTAGCTTATTGTTAGGTAAAAAACTAATTGTTCATTTTCATTGATCAGCGTCAGCATAAACGAAAAGTCAACGCCCGGTCCGTAGGGACCGGTGTGGCGCTTAACGTGTTAAGTAGTTTGGAAACAAGGAAGTAAAGAGGTGAAGATTAATTAGGAAGACTTGATATTAACCCCTTGCCTTACAATGACGTGTGATGCGGAAAATTAGATTGACAATTTGTCAATTTTCCAAAAGCTGTTACATTGAAAATATCAGGAAAGGAGGAAACGTTAAAAGTAGGTCTATGCTATTAATATTTCCTTAGTTTATTCCGGTGTATTTGAAATTAGTAATAGATTATTATTCCAACAATTAATTCTGAGTTGTTGGGTGTTTGGTCACAAAAGAAATCGTAAGGCAAGGGGTTAATTTGAACATATACACAGAGGGATTATATGTGTGCATTTTAATTATATATTCAAGAATAGTCTTCTCCCATTGTCTTTGATTTATTACCAGAACATTAGTTAAAGCACGATGGACTAAGGAGGAGACGAAAGAAATAATGAGATGGTAGCTGCCCACTAAGCTTAAATTTGCATATTCTAATTAACATAGCCGCGATTAATGCAACTGTAGCGCCTTTTAATTAATTGTACAGAAAGAATAGACCCACGATCCTTAGAAAGCATTGTAGCATTTGAATTTCCAAAAGTTTCTAGCAAATTCCTCGCAAATACCGCATCGATCGTGCACCACTTTCTGCGATTCTTCTTTTCCGCCCCCGCAACTGCGAAAAACCGTGCAAGCTATTTCTCCCTCGCAGAAAATTGCCAATTGTAACGCGAACATCGTGAAACGTGGCCTCGCAGTGCGATCGAAAAATCTCGAGGATCGATCATTCCAGAGAATTCGATCGTTCGGCTGTTGAGTCGGGATGCAATTAGCGTTGCAAAAAAGTGCAAAAACCATGGGGCCTGATGGCGGTGTAATAGCATATCGGGACTCTGCGATACGTGCGAAAGTTTCGGGCATTTTGCCTCGGGCTATGCGAAAAGGTAGCATACCGAATTTCGCCGCGGTGAATTTTGCAATTTTGCCATCCTCGCAACCGGTTTGTCAAATTATTCCGTTAAATTGAACGAAACGCTCCACCCGAGATTTTTTACTTTTGGAACTTCGCTGCTGTCTCTTTAAATAATAAAAGAATAATAATGTTACAGTTTTGGGACGATTGAAATTCAATTTTGTCTTCTTACAATTTTCGATTTTAATTTCCAGGCTTATTTGATATAGAATTTCCAATTTTTTATACTAGACTACTACTGCTACAATATTTTAACGCGTTAACTGCCATGGGGGTCATCGGTGACCGGCGCTATTAAATTCAATGAAATTTCACATGACTTTTCAATTATAATATTTACAATTTTATATTAAATTCAATATTTAAATACTGCCGTTCAAAAGATAAAATCCTGCAAAATATATATCTATTTGTATCTCTAAAATTTTTGTCTTACAAAGATGGAATTTTAATAGGAAAAGTATCAGTTCAATAGAAATGGTAAAACGACCGAAATATCAATGGCGTTCAACGTGTTAAATAGTAATTGAGAGAAAGTCTCCCAAAGGTGCCAGAACTTTGATCTAAGCTGTCTAATTGAAAGTGTCCAAGCCTTAAACACTAGAACGACCGACGTTAAATTTATTACATTTAAATATATTAAATAAAACCTTTGGAAGAAGAGGAATAAAGGGGTGGAAAATCTGATCGATTTGGTAATCTGTGTTTCATAAGATCAACTTAGAATTTCTAGTCTAGGACTCTCCTGTAAACTTGGGTAATTTTTGGAAAAAAATGTGAACAAGTCATTTTGATTTGCCTGGTTCTAGTGTTAATATCACAGCTCCCCATAGCCGGTAGAAATTAATTCCTTCGCGGTAGTACCGTTCTCCATTATGGTACACGCGTGTCTCTGCGTTGATTTCCTTATTGACATTATTTGCTATGGCACACGTTGCCGTTTCTCCGCCTCGCCCGTCGTTGGACGACGTTTCACCTTTTAAGCGATTTCACGGCGAAAATTCCCTATCGTGCATTACGGACTGGTTTTATTGCGGACAAAGGCCAAGTGGCTTTCGGTGCGCCGTCTCTTGGTGATATTATCGCGCGCATACTTTTTCCACCGGCGTCCGATCGATTTCCTTTGTTGGTTTTCGATACATAGCCTGTGCCATTAAGAAGAAACACGTGTCACTTCCCCGTGGAAGCGCGGCCTTTTCTGTTCTTCAAGTGACACACGTAGAACTTTTTTTTTTACAGTACACCATTATGTGAAAGTGTTCAGACTAAATGCTTTATTGCGCGGTTTTACTTTAAAGTGTATTTTTTTGTAGATCTTGCGACGGTTAAATCAATGTATTTACAAAGTGACAAATAAATATGTTGGAAGAAAGAAATGAAGGATGTAAAAAAAACTTGGTAGATTTAGTTAGTTCCTTGGAATCTGCTGGTTAGAGGTAGAACATTGAATAGAACACGTTATTTCTCTGTATTTCTTCGACTTGAACTATTACGACCATTTCATTTAGACCTTGTGGGTGTAGAAGATTTCAGAATCTTCGAAGACACAGCGTTAGAATTTTCAGGAACGCTTACAAAAATTGAAAATAAATCTCCTTAATCATCTTGATAGATTTAGCATTAAAGAATCGCTACGATAAGCAATCAGAGCCTGCATCGAACTACACTCCATTTTAACAATCGGTAACCAATCCGTAAATTAATAGGCCGGTCTATTAACACTAGAACTACCGGCGTTAAATCTATCATATTTCAATATATTAAATAAGTATTTCGAAAAAGAGGGAATCAAGCGACAGGAAACTTGACCGATTGGATGATTTATATTTATTGATATCGACGTAGAATATTTACTCTATGACTCTTATATAAACCTGGAGAATTTTTTGAAAAAATTGTTTACCAGTCATTTTGACTGGTTTGGTAGTTTTAGTGTTAATAGGTTTTTCGGACACAACGCTTTTGGCCTCTCAACTTTTTCATCAGTTCCCACGACAATTAATAAATTATTTATCATTGCTGTTTACTGTGCCAAGAAGTCAGTAACGAGAATTTGTAATTTTCAAAAAGATATCGTTATCAGGGAAATCTTTGCGATCAAGTGACCAGTCAGAAGTGGATAGGATGTTAAACAAATACATTAAGTATCAAAAATGTATCTCAAACTCTCTCCATTCTGCCATATTGCAATATGCTCCATCACGATGCAATTTCTCCTCGGAATATTCGCGAAAATAGGTCATTTCTAGCTACCTCTCGATTTTCGTAAGCTCGCATAAATAAATTTAATTTTGTGCCTGGATATACACGAGGCCCTTCGACGTGTACAACGGTGAATCACGAATCTGGCTCAGCGCCCTATGAATTCGCATTGACGATTCTCTCCCAAGCAAACTCTTAATTCATCCTGGCGATTGGTGAAATTCGCACGTGTCTCTTGGTCGATGAGTAACGCGAAATCGAGGATAAAGCGTGTTCGTTAACCATGGCCTAGGTCAATAGCGGAAACCGTTCGATATTGCACATTAGAAGCGTGAATGCAAACGTAATGCATCGCTCCCACCCTTATATCGCGTGGATTGTGTGACCTCAGGGGAAGGGGAGTATATTTGCATCGTGCATTTGCATTGTTGCCGTGTACTTTCGTTGTTCCCGCCACTTTTCACAGAAGGCCAGCTGCTTTTTTTTCCTCCGTGCTCGGTGAAATTAAAAGCTTTCAGATCTATGAAATATTCTTTTATTCTTTTTTGCATTACCTTTGCAATTTTTACTGGAATGTTTTTTGCAGAAATTTATTCAAATTTTTACGAGGGTTTGTTTATTTAGGATGACTTTGTAAAGTAGGGGCGATAAGAAGATATCTGGCGAAGTTACAACGTTTAGGAAATGTAGGGTTACTTCTTAATGGTTTGAAGATTTTTTTGACGTAGTTGAGTTTTAAATTCTGCGAGTTTTTAAAAGGGTTTGTTAATTTAGGAGACCTTTAAATATTTAAATCGTTTAGGGAGCATAGGGTTACTTCTTGTTGATTTGAAGGTTTTTTTTGAGGCAGCTGAGTCTTAAATTCTGCGAGGGTTTGTCAATTTAGGAAAGAGCTTTAAAAAATAGAGGCGACAAGACGATATTAAGAGAAGTTGAAACCTTTAGAAAATGTAGGGTTACTTCTTAATGGTTTGAAGATTATTCTGACGTAGTTGAGTTTTAAATTTTGCGAGTTTTTAAAAGGGTTTGTTAATTTAGGAGACCTTTAAATATTTAAATCGTTTAGGGAGCATAGGGTTACTTCTTGATGATTTGAAGGTTTATTTTGAGGCAGCTGAGTCTTAAATTCTGCGAGATTTTGCGAGAGTTTGTTAATTTAGGAAAGAGCTTTAAAAAATAGAGGCGACAAGACGATGTTAAGAGAAGTTGAAACGTTTAGAAAATGTAGGGTTACTTCTTGATGGTTTGAAGATTTTTTTGAGGCAGCTGAATCTTAAATTCTGCGAGGCGTCTCAAAGTGAAGAACGAGGGAAAAGTGTAGGTGGAGAATTGTAGTCTTCAAGGTGCCGGGATAATGACAGTTTTATCACTATGTTGTAGAATTACGCAAATTTGTCGTAGAGCGAAAGCGTTGGAAAGTACAGGATATATCCACGAAAAGAAGGACTCTCTGTCTCTCGTTTGCTCGTGCATTGTCGCGTCACAATTCACGAGGCATTGTTCTCTGGGCTTTTCAGGGAAGGCTAGAAAAGTGCAGCTGCCTTTAGCACGACCTGTCGTACCGGTCTAGATTTTGCACGATTACGAATCGTGCGCAGCTGAAAGACTTTGCGTGTTTCTTGGAGTGTCTTTGTCTCTCGATTTAAATCACGCTCCTTTTTCGGCGTCGATGTCCTTTTCGTCCGACTTTCAACGTTTTGCTTAGCACTTTGCAAATTCGAAATTTTCTCTTCCTTCCTTTCTGGTCTCTCTCTCTCCCTTTTCTCTCTATCTCTATCGATCTATCTACTGCTCTTTCTCATTCTCTCACTTTCACTTCAAACCCTTTGCGGTCAACAGATTTTTCTTATGGGAGTACCAGCTAGTTGTGGAAAATTTATCTTGTCGGAATCATTTTTCCCAAAGTAATTTGAGGCAGATATATGGATTTATTTAGAATTACATAATACGTTGAAGCTGATATATAGCCTTTAATAGCATTTAAACTACATAAGAACAGAAAGTTTTAACTTTTACAATTTTCTATGATTACGAGTAAAATCATGCCGTCACACCGGCGACGTCGACTTCTGCGACAGTTTTGCAATGTCTCCACTCTGGCGTCACCGACCGCAAAGGGTTAAACGATCATTCGGCATATCTTTTATCAACAAAACTACATAAAAATAGAAAGTTTTAACTTTTACAATTTTCTACGATCATGAGTAAAATCATGCCGTCACACCGGCGACGTCGACTTCTACGACAGTTTTGCAATGTCTCCACTCTGGCGTCACCGACCGCAAAGGGTTAAACGATCATTCGGCATATTTTTTATCAACAAAACTACATAAAAATAGAAAGTTTTAACTTTTGTAATTTTTTACGATCATGAGTGGGATAATGCCGTCACACCGGCGACGTCGACTTCTACGACAGTTTTGCAATGTCTCCACTCTGGCGTCACCGACCGCAAAGGGTTAAACGATCATTCGGCATATCTTTTATCAACAAAACTACATAAAAATAGAAAGTTTTAACTTTTGTAATTTTTTACGATCATGAGTGGGATAATGCCGTCACACCGGCGACGTCGACTTCTACGACAGTTTTGCAATGTCTCCACTCTGGAGTCGCCGACCGTAAAGGGTTAAACGATCATTCGGCATATCTTTTATCAACAAAGACACCGTGTCACGTTGGAGTCTCTAAACGAGCAACGCCGTCCAGGTGAAGGGTCGATTTAAATATCAGTCTTTCTCGTCAGATTACACGGCAACAGTAGTTACATCACTATTACTTTCTACTTCACCGGTTCGCGGTATAATAATTAACAATCCTGAGATAACTCCGCTCTCGACTGTTTTAAATCCCAAGCTGGCGCTATGTTTATGCTCCCGCGAGAAACTTTAAACACCAACACAACTCCATGCTCGATCCATGATCGATCGTCGATTTTGAATCGATTAACGACCGAAAGTCATTGGGTTAATTGAACATTCCATGCCAGATATTCGCTGCCGTTCGTTTAACCGTTACCGGCGGTTCTTTAATTATGCTTGCGTAATTGAAAATAATTCCAAACACAGAAATTATTGTCCATATAATGGGACAAGCTTCAAACGCCACGACTCGACAGGTTAATTATTATTTGATACCTCTGCGTATCTCTCAACGAGCCTTCTTCCGATGTGTAATTACGGTGCGTTCGTCGTAACGATCGAATATTAAAAACGCGTGAATATTAGATCGTATATACTTTCCCATACTATGTTGCCTAGGATGATTTTTTGCCATTGGTACACTGACCGGGGAAAAGTTGTCGGATATTACATTATGCAACCTATATTATTACACTGCATACTGAGGACTTATATTATCATTATGCAACTTATGCTGGTACACGTAGTCGATTTAAGACGCCTGAGAAATTATTCCGTACGCGAGTATTGCATCTCAAATGGATTTCCATGGTGTCTCTAGCTACTGTATATTCGCAGGTCGGATCGTATTAACGCTAAAACGATCAGACCAGAATTCATTATATTTAAATGAATACTTTAGAAAAAGAGGAATAAAAACTGGGAAGAGATGATTGATTCGGTAATTTATAAGATGAACGTGGAGAATCTACTCTATGGTTTGCAGAATTCTCTACAAGCTTGGAGATTTTCTGCAAAAAATTAAGAATCAATTGAATTACCTTGGTAGTTCTAGCGTGAAATAATTTTTCGGATCGTTGAGAATTCGCGCCTTTCTCCGATGTGCAAGTTGCAACATTGTCTCGAAACTCGTATAGCATGTGAGTGTGGTGAACGTCGAGGATGGCTACATTGTTAAGTTTGTGCGAAATTAAAATGGGTATTTGTTCTGTTGGAATGCGGCTGCTAAGAACAATTGAGAGGAGGGAAATCTCAGAGGTGTTTTGTGGCCTTCGTGGATTTTTTTGATTGCGAGTTGATTTTGCGTGCCTTGACGGCGATCGCGTTACGTGGCTGACCTATTCGCATAGTTATTTGCGTGGAACGCGCGGCAAATTGCTGCGCCTCGTTTTGCCAGTCGACTAATCCGCCTCGGGTACTCGTTCAGGTGCATTGGCACCTGCGTTTCGATGCTGCATCTCGAGATGCACTTATTTCAGTTTATTCAAGATGGAGAACGATATCTTAACCCTTTATGTATTCGTGTAACTTTCAGGTAACAGAAGATACATCGAACCTTCTATTGATCAAAGCAAATATTACTAATTCGTGGTACCAAAACTCTTATATGTTCTCCAATTCGCCTCGGGTGCTCTATCGGGTGCATTTGCATCTACGTTTCGATGCTGCATCTCGAGATGCACTTATTTCAGTTTATTCAAGATGGCGAACGATATCTTAACCCCCCATGTGTTCTTGTGACTTTCAAATAACGCAAGATACATTTAAGTTTCTGTTGATCAAAACAAATATTACTAATTCGTGGTACCAAAACCTTTATATGTTCGCCAATTCGCCTCGGGTGCTCTATCGGGTGCATTTGCACCTGCGTTTCCATGCTGCATCTCGAGATGCACTTATTTCCAAAAATAAGTTATTTTGAAGAATAACACTTATTTCAGTTTGTTCAAGATAGAGAAATATCTTAACCCTCCATGCGTTCTTGTGAGTTTCTGTTGATTAAAGTAAAAAACCAATTGCCGGTACCAAAACCCCCATGTGTTCTCAAATTGGCCCCTTTCTTAATCCACTCCCTGCTGCAATTACTGCTTAGAAATACAATTAAAACAGACTGCTTTAATCCTGCTGATCTTCTCGGGTCTATATGACCGAATTAGAGATCATATTTTAACAAATACTATATTTCTAAGTATTAGTTTTTGATATTCAATGTATTTAATATTTACGTCTACCTGTTACATATTTTATGTGTCTTAAAATGTCTATGATTGTTCACTATCACTGGAAGGGATATGAACGTGATTTATAAATGAGCAGAGCAGGCTTAAACACATTTAATCTCAACAATACGTTTAATATCTAAATTGAATGCTAACATACTTAGAAAATAATTTGATTCCCAAATGGGGATCGTGAAAAGTAATGGATTCAACCTTCGGCAAACATCATCAAAAAATATTCAATCTCCTGAAAAATATCAAAGATCGAAGCCGAGTATATTGCAGAACGATTTTGTACAGAAGCAACGATATTTTTCTCTCTACATTCTCGATCCATCGTGAAGCGTAGCGTGAAATGAAATGCAAGGTCTCACGCTGAATTGGTACGTTGCACGCTCGCATCGCGAAACTTCGCCAAAGGCGAAGGGGAATATCTGAAAAATCGTTACGATCGCGTCGTACCTCCGGTAGCTTTTGCATCGCCGGATAAATTTACGTCCGAAAGTGGTAAACCCCGATTGAAGATATCTGAGATCTATCTCACAGTGGATTCGCGAATCCGCGATATCACGGGATGCGATGCATCAGCTGCAAAAACTTGACGTAGAAATCGCGGTCGCATTCGCGCCTTATGCGATTTCTTCTTGGCGCGATACTTAAATCATTAACGATACATCTGTCGGTGAGACATATATGTATATATGGGCACGTATGTATCTGTGTATTGTATATAATAGAAAGTTTCTTATCTCGCGTTATTGAATCATAATTTCAGTTGTACGCGTTTCTCTTCAATCTTGGTTGCTTTCTAGAATTAACTAGGGATGAGGGCCTAGAATTTGAAAATAGACGTGTTGATAAATTTTTTAAGCTTCGGCGTTGAATTTTTGTTGTGGTAAATATTGAAGTGTATCAAGGTTTTTCGTTGTTTTTAAATGTAGATGTAATATCGTTATAAATAGAAAAGAAAGTTACAAATTGTACATCAGATTTTACCGCGAGAGATAAGAATATTTTACAATTTCAATATTTCTTTGATGACAAAGACTGCTTCTTTATTCCGTTCTTCGTAATTTCACGGTCCGTTTTGCGAGTAAAACACTTGCGCATAATGCGCAATACTCCGATACGTATTTTTCATTCACATACTAATCGAATGTATTTGTTTTAATTTCAGGTAAGAATCCTGATTAAGATCTTGCTCTTGCTGAATTCCAAACATTGCCACTGAGTTCGAGGTTTTCTCTCTAAAATCTGGAACTTTACATTCTCATCTCCAAATCGTGAGTTATTTTAATCCATATCTTTTACAATTTCCATTATACAACATAATCAGCAAAATCTGCTAATTATGCGAATTAAAGTCTAATTTTCTAACTTTCCCAGATATTGAAATTTACGTCTTAGCCCCTTGACATACAAATAAAACGGAATTCGACACGTCCGAAAAATACTATTTAATTTTGTCCAACTGAACAGTTATGTGCAAACTTAAAGACAGAATATTTTAATTTGCAATTTGCATTGCTATCTAACATATAATCAGGTTGAATTGACAATAATTAACACGTTGAACGCCAACCGTATTTCGCTAGTTTCACTGTTTCTACTGAAGCGAAATTTTTTCTATTAAATTCACATCTTTATAAAACAGAAACTTTAAACATACAGATAGATAGGTATTCGGCAAACCTTTATCTTTTAAACGCCAATATTTAAATATATAGTATGTCTGAAAATTCATAAATATTGCAATTTCAAAGTGACAAAAAATTTCATTGAATTCAATAGCGCCGGTCACCGGTGACCCCCACGGTAGTCAACGTGTTAAGAAACATTATACAATAATAAATTAGTGTCTCTGTTGATGTACAAGTGAAACAATTAAATAATATAATAATATACTGTACGTCGTCCACCGGAGACAGTTCCTGACGTCTTGGAGATGTCAGTCTACCATGGCACACGAAACGAATGACGTTTCCCAGACGTTATTGTATGTCAAGTGGTTAAAAATTATGAAATCTCCTAGAATTCAATGTTTCAAAATCAAGTAAAATCTATTATTTGTAATAATATTTGTATCATTTTGAAACATGCTATCGTGCTCTCCAGATACCATAGAAAATTTTGATTATAAAGGATTAAAACATAGGTATAACGACGGTAGGTCTAGTGTTAATCTATGCGACACCGTAACACCATGAAATTCCCAGAAGGCGGCTCGAAAGAGGAGGGTTCATTTCACGCCGTAGTTTCTCACGATAGGTGGGTCACTAAATGTGCGTTTCTATCGGGAATCCACATAGAATCTATGCCAGGAAAACGGTACTGCGAAACCTGTTATCTCGCGCAATAATTTCTCTCGAGCATATTTAACGATCTCCATTATATATTTTGCTTCTTCTCATCGGATCATAACACTTTAAACTTAGCGAAATTACGTGTCTCGTTTTCTTCCCATTCTCGATGACGGCGAGATCGTAGGAAACGAGAGGAGCATCGCAAGCCGCGACGATACCTCTCGATGAAACGATATCCCGCTTGTTTTCTTCCTCTCTATATCGGATCGCGAGGCGTCACGTAGGATCAACAGGTATTTAAAGGAACGTTTAATACCTGCTTAGAGAGAGCTGTAGGAATATTTCTGTATTTTACGACCGTATAGTCTCTCTGGTACGACGAATCGTTTTTACATTTTTAGCTTCGACTGCTATGGTTATAGTGGAGAGTAATTTTAGCTGGGAATCTTAGCTTGTTATTTGGGAAACTTCTGCTGTAAATTACATCTTTTTGGACATCGGATATTTTTATTTTGATATTTTTTAATTCAACGCTAGATTTATGGAAACGGTCAAATTGACTTCCTAGTTTGTTATAAATGTTCTACGAATTTCTAAGGAAGGAGTACATATTGCTCGTGTCTTATGATACAGAAATTAGTACGTTGATAATCTTTTTTGATGTATTTAACACTAGAATTGCCGAGACAATACATATAACTGATGGGTAATTGTTTTTATAAAAATTAGAAAATACAAATTACTTATGTTATCTTTTTTTTTATGAAAATGTTAACATTATGTCATCTTTTTTTTAGATGAAAATGTTAACATTATGTCATCTTCTTTTTGATGAAAATGTTAACATTATGTTATCTTTTGTTTGATGAAAATGTTAACATTATGTTATCTTTGTTTAGATGAAAATGTTAACATTATGTCATCTTTTTTTTTATGAAAATGTTAACATTATGATATCTTTTTTTAGATGAAAATGTTAACATTATGTCATCTTTTTTTTTAATGAAAATGTTAACATTATGTTACCTTTTTTTAGATGAAAATGTTAACATTATGTCATCTTTTTTTTAGATGAAAATGTTAACATTATGTCATCTTTTTTTTGATGAAAATGTTAACATTATGTTATCTTTTGTTTGATGAAAATGTTAACATTATGTTATCTTTTTTTTTATGAAAATGTTAACATTATGTTATCTTTGTTTAGATGAAAATGTTAACATTATGTCATCTTTTTTTTTATGAAAATGTTAACATTATGATATCTTTTTTTAGATGAAAATGTTAACATTATGTCATCTTTTTTTTTAATGAAAATGTTAACATTATGTTATCTTTTTTTAGATGAAAATGTTAACATTATGTCATCTTTTTTTTAGATGAAAATGTTAACATTATGTCATCTTTTTTTTGATGAAAATGTTAACATTATGTTATCTTTTGTTTGATGAAAATGTTAACATTATGTTATCTTTTTTTTTATGAAAATGTTAACATTATGTTATCTTTTTTTAGATGAAAATGTTAACATTATGTCATCTTTTTTTTTAATGAAAATGTTAACATTATGTTATCTTTTTTTAGATGAAAATGTTAACATTATGTCATCTTTTTTTAGATGAAAATGTTAACATTATGTCATCTTTTTTTTGATGAAAATGTTAACATTATGTCATCTTTTTTTTTAATGAAAATGTTAACATTATGTCATCTTTTTTTTTGATGAAAATGTTAACATTATGTTATCTTTTTTTAGATGAAAATGTTAACATTATGTTATCTTTTTTTAGATGAAAATGTTAACATTATGTTATCTTTTTTTAGATGAAAATGTTAACATTATGTCATCTTTTTTTTTAATGAAAATGTTAACATTATGTTATCTTTTTTTAGATGAAAATGTTAACATTATGTTATCTTTTTTTAGATGAAAATGTTAACATTATGTCATCTTTTTTTTAAATGAAAATGTTAACATTATGTTATCTTTTTTTAGATGAAAATGTTAACATTATGTCATCTTTTTTTTTAATGAAAATGTTAACATTATGTTATCTTTTTTTAGATGAAAATGTTAACATTATGTTATCTTTTTTTAGATGAAAATGTTAACATTATGTTATCTTTTTTTAGATGAAAATGTTAACATTATGTCATCTTTTTTTTTTAATGAAAATGTTAACATTATGTTATCTTTTTTTAGATGAAAATGTTAACATTATGTTATCTTTTTTTAGATGAAAATGTTAACATTATGTCATCTTTTTTTTAAATGAAAATGTTAACATTATGTTATCTTTTTTTAGATGAAAATGTTAACATTATGTCATCTTTTTTTTTAATGAAAATGTTAACATTATGTTATCTTTTTTTAGATGAAAATGTTAACATTATGTCATCTTTTTTTTAGATGAAAATGTTAACATTATGTCATCTTTTTTTTGATGAGAATGTTAACATTATGTCATCTTTTTTTTGATGAAAATATTAACATTATGTTATCTTTTTTTTTATGAAAATGTTAACATTATGTTATCTTTTTTTAGATGAAAATGTTAACATTATGTCATCTTTTTTTTTAATGAAAATGTTAACATTATGTTATCTTTTTTTAGATGAAAATGTTAACATTATGTCATCTTTTTTTTTATTAAAATGTTAACATTATGTCATCTTTTTTTTGATGAAAATGTTAATATTATGTCATCTTTTTTTTTAATGAAAATGTTAACATTAAGTACTGGATTAACTCTGCTGTTCTGCTCGAGTCTGTATGATACGAAATGGCGATTATATTTTAACGATACTATGTTTCTAAGTATTAAATTTTGGTATTCAATGTATTTAACACTAGACCTACCGACGATTAATCCAATACATTCCAAAATGTGAAATAAATACGGTAGAAGGGAAGAAATTAAGGCGGCGAAGAAATTGATCGCTTTAATAGCTCACAGGATGCACGGTAGATGTAGGAAATTAAAAAAGAATCAGCGTTAAAAATTCCACGAGTATTTACACAAAACTCAGAACATGTTATTTTATAAATTGAATTAAAAATTAAAAATTAAAATTTTGACCACCTTGGTAGATTTCTGAAAATGTGAAACTTTATTCGTCAGTTCACTATGCCTGAAAAAAATACGAATGTGAAATATAAAAGAGCAGAACAGATCTATTAGATTTATAGATTTATGAATGGTATCTATAAAAAAATATTTCCAAATTAAGTATGAGGGTGTTCCATGACGAAGTTCCATCTTTCTCGTCATCATTCCTTCTTTCCTTTCTTCATTTCATTATAGGACAATTCTATTAATATACCCACCAACACTACCTTGAAATCTATTGGAGCAACTGCAAAGTACACGTGCCGTGAAATTATTCGTTTAAATCGACAATTTTTCCCATAATGACTCAACGGCACACGATAATTACACGGAAAACAAGTTGACTCGAGGCGCGTTCCAGAGAACACGAGGCCAGGCTGCGCAATTGCATCCATAGAATCGCATTAAGACGAGCAACAAACCGTCTCGTTCACTTATTAGCATCCACGGATTAGACGGCTCTAATTATTTCCATTTCGTGCGTTTCATAATGCAGAAACATGCGCAGCCAGTGATCGTTCGTGCAGACACGAGATCTCAGGTTTGCGCGTTAAAAGAACGGTTCTTTCGACGTAGGAAGCTCAACCTCGACCGATGGGATCCTTCGATTCCGTGGTAAAAAGGTATTAAGCTTCCGCGGAAACGATGAGCTTCCTTGAGCGTGTCCGACTAATTTTCTCAATTGCACCGTCGGCCCAACGATAAGAAGAGCTCGTTAAATTCATTTTAATTGCTCTCCAAGCTCCCTCGTCGCTCGCTTTTTTTTCTTCTTCGTGCTTTTATCTTTTCTCCCTTCTCTCTGTCGATCGTGAGTTCAACTTTTATAGAAACTACTGTGAATCGTTGCCACGATTTCCTTACATATGTTTTTTTTTCTTCTCTTCGTTTATTACTTTTACTTTGCCACCGCTGTGCCAAAGAAATCACGGTGAGAACGTGGAATCGCGATACAATTATCCCACTGTCTTCGAACGTGATTGATAATCCTTTCGTGGAATGTGTTCGCGGTAATTCGCTGCGTTATTCCGATACGAGAGAGTACCGCGGTGAATCTAATTGATCGGAGATCATTCCATGCGATAACGTTTCGTTGATGTGCCATTGACGACGTCGAGGTTCTTTGATCGGTTCATTTGTTATCTCGCACGAAACACATGGGGACATTGAATCGCACGGTGGAGATTGATTCTTCTGTTTCGTATTATCCAACGTACCGTGCTAACTTACTTTCCAGCTGTTCCTAATGATCGTTGACTACAATTTTTCATTGCTTTGTGTCACGAGTGACGTAACAAATATATTGTTACGAGTCGACCGCGCACGCGTAATCCTTCTGGACATAATTAAATAATAGAAACTTTTAGAGAAAAACTATGAACGTTTTATTCAAAGTACACGTCCGTCAACCAGGACTACCGACCGTAGAATCCTGTTTTATTTATTTAGAACAATTGTCATAGCTCGTTACCCAGTATCATTAATTCTACTCGGTGTTATATTTCTATATTTCTATATTTGTATATTGTATATTTATAAATTACTTTTTGACAATGCCGCTGCGTTAACTCTAGGTTCACGGAAACCGTGAAATTGCCGGATTCTTACCTTTTTAGAAACGTCTTTCAGAGTCATAGAGACATGATACAGTGGATATTTCATACATAGCTTATAATATATAAATTACTTAACTGATTATCTTCTTTGTCACCCGATTTCTCTATTTCCAAAGTCTTTATTTGATATATCGCGGTGTAATAGTTTTCACGCCCGTAAATCTAGTATTAAACAAAGCACTGTTATAATAGTTTGTAATAGTTGGTTATATAAATCAATAATATCGTTAAAGTTTATTTACAATATTAAGATTAACTGTATGAGCAACGAGAGCATATTATTTCCACTTGACTGGGCAAGAGGTACAACGACTATGGCGTGTTGACAAAATATACTCGGTGAGTTCGACGCCTGTAACCTACAGGTATCCTTTCCGCGAATCTTAACAATGAGACATTTCGATGCTCACCTCACCTCGCTATCAGTTCCCCCGCGACCGCCGACGAGTAATCACTGCTCTCGTGATCGGCTCCAAGTATTTTCACCTATTAGTGCGCGTAGAATTTTCTCAGAATTCATCCTCGCAGTGGTATCAACCCTTTTTTGGAGGTCGTTCGTCTGCTCTCAGCCAGAAAGAATAAACATGTTTCTGAGGTATATATTATATATTTTTTACTAAGATATTAGTAGGTTTTTTTTTAAAAGTGCGATTACACATTTTGTTCTTAACCCTTTATTGATCGAATTTTTTGTGACGTTTGAAGATCATTTGCACAATAGCATACCAAAAAATATTATAATTTCAATTTGAAATAATGTATTTTATTTGATTGCGGAAAATGTGGAGTCTAAAGGATTTAACTATTTTTCAGAAAATAATTGTAATATTTGGTAGTGTTGAAAAGTTCACTTTGAAGAATAGAACCATGGGTGTGACTCGTGTAACCTCAAAGTCACATGAGCCCATAGAGGGATAATTTTTATTAACCCTCTATGTGCCCCTGTGACTTTGAGGTAACTCAAGACACGTCTAAGCTTCTGTTTTTCAAAATTAAATTTCTAAGTTTGTCAAATATTATAATTTATCTCGTGAAAATCATGAAATTCTTTACAATTCAATGTTTAAAAGTCTACTTCAATTTATTATTTAAAATTGTACCTTTAGCATTTTCTAATTATGCTACCGTGAAACTGATCTTTCGATACCACGAAAAATATGGACTATGGAGGCTTAAAATTACCAGGGAATATTTAACACACATTTTTTTTTATCGGTCTCTTTCTGTATTACGGTGGTGAATCCCTTTACAATGAAATTTAAATGACACTTTTTCGGAGGCTGCGAAGATGTCAATGACCTGCGTTCGGTGCCAGGTTAGTTCGAGGTCCCTCCTGGGGAGAAAAACATAAACACTTGCACTTCCCTTGCTAGTTCGATGACCTAGCCCTCTATTTTCTAATTTTGTATAGTACTAGTAAGAATATCTCGCGTGTTTCTTTCCCAAAAGGTCGAAGACCTGGAAGCTTGACTCCTTCAGTTAAAATTCAATCGTGAAGGCACAATTAAAAGTTAATTTGCGTGAGAGCGATTTGTTTCTGACCCATGGTTACTCTTAGACATTTTATTTGCTATTCTTTCGCGAATTATGAGGCGGATTCACAAATCTCCATGGATCCAAGGGTGGAGAACAACCCCTGAAAGCCATTACAAATAATTCTGCACCACCCTATGTGTCTCGGAGCTGGTAACGTAGGAACTACAATGGGTGAATTATTTGATTTCCTAATTTTCTTCCTGGTCTTCGAGTTCACGACGAGACGATTCGAATTAGGGTGGCAAGGGCGAGGGAGGATTGACTTCCAAATGATGGGAGTTCGTGTTCCCTTGGTCTTTGGGAAATATCTCCCTCGAGGCTTGCACGAAGTCACTAATTTGTAAGCCACCATGGAGCAAGTCTTCTATTTTCTCATTTTCTTCTCTATCTCGGAATTTTCATGGGACTTATTAACAGAGGATGGAATTAGAATACTAATAAATACTGCGAGGATGCTTGCCTTTTCTATTTGTAATGTCAGCGGCATGTTTATGCGTAATGTTTTACGTCCATAATCTTAGTTCAAAGGCTTCGTGAAATTGTAGATGCAAGGTGCAGCAAACATTAAATCTCTGCACTTTTGATTTTGAAATTGACAATTTCAAAAATGTAATTAGATAATAATACTATGAACGAAATTAATTAAAAATTTTATAGTTAGATCTTAAGAATTTTGTATCTGAGGATTAATTAACTTTAGGAAAAATTGTAAATAGAATTTTTAAGTAATATCTGTATCTACATTAGCAGTCATTTAATTGTAAAGAAATCATCTAGAATTAAATTACAACAGTTCCAAAAGTTCGCTTAAATTTTACATTAGTAGCTTAGATTTTCGAAAGAGTACAAAGTAGGATTTGCAAATCGTGGAAATGATTTTCCAAGAATCGTAACGGCATGCAGTCGAACTCTTCTCTTGACAACAATGAGACATCTCCTTTTTCATCGTTGTTCGAATCTTTCGTCTGGAAAACCACCCACGTGTATTCCGAGGCTTGCCTCCAGGCTTTCTCCTCATCCTTGTGCAATCGTCGCAGCCGCGGATCAAATGCTGACAAATGAGGAAACCACCGTGAACGTTTCCTGCGAGAGCACGAATAATTCATCGAGGTCGTTCACCTTTCTCCTGGCCTTTAACGAAATCCATCGAAATCACTTCGCAGCAGCTTCCGATTAAGCGAATTGCTGCAACTGCTCCTTTTTTGTATTTCTAGCTAAACCACTACGATCATTTGCTTCGTGACCTACAGTCTTGGGTGGTTTCTCAAACTACTTAGGCAATGATGTGCATACTGTTGATTTGGTATTCTTATGAGATCGTGCGTTTCTCTTACTCTATTTCCTCAGGGACCAGATTCAGAGAGTCACTGGACTGGTACGGGCGTAGCAAACCTGAGGTACCCGAGCTATTTTGTTTTCTTCGGAACCTGCTAGCATCTGGCAGTGCGGGATGTAGCGGTCCCGAGGAATTCGAGTTAAAAGTAGCTAAAAAAATAAATAGTTTAAAAGATTATTTAATTTTATGATTGACAATCGTGGGCCTAGGAAACCCGAGGTACCCGAAATATTTTGTATTCTTCAGGACCTGCAACCCTCTGACGTGATGTAACGGTTCTGAAATATCCGAGCTATAAGTAGTTAAAAGTAGTTTAAAAGGTTATTTCATTTTATCATTGACAATTATGGGTCTGGAAAACCCGAGGAACTCGAGCTATTGTATTTGTGTAGCAAATTTAAAATTTCTGTGTGAGCGGTTTAGAAAATTCAAGATTTCTATGCAGGCAGTATAGAAAATTGAAAATTTCTATGTGAGCAGTGTAGAAAATTCAGAATTTCTATGCGAGCGGTGTAGAAAATTCGAAATTTCTATGCGAGCAGTATAGAAAATTAAAAATTTTTATGCGAGCGGTGTAGAAACTTCAAAATTTCTATGCGAGCAGTATAGAAAATTAAAAATTTTTATGCGAGCGGTGTAGAAATTTCAAAATTTCTAAGCGAGTAGTGTAGAAAATTCAGAATTTCTATTCGAGTTGTGTAGAAAATTCAAAATTTCTAGGCGAGCAGTGTAGAAAATTCAAAATTTCTAAGCGAGCAGTGTAGAAAATTCAGAATTTCTATTCGAGCTGTGTAGAAAATTCAAAATTTCTAAGCGAGCAGTGTAGACAATTCAAAATTTCTATGCGAGCAGTGTAGAAAATTCAGAATTTCTATTCGAGCTGTGCAGGTTATTTCATTTCATCATTGACAATTATGGACCTGGCAAACCCGAGATACCCGAGCTATTGTATTCTTCAGAACCTGGTAGCCTCTGACGGGATGCAGCGGTTCCGAGGAACCCGAGTTAAAAGCAATTTAAAATAATTATTTAATTTTATCATTGACAATCATGAGCCTCGCAAACCCGAGATACCTGAGATATTGTATTCCTCAGGACTTGCTAGCCTCTGACGAGATGTAACGGATCTGAAGTATCCGAGCTAAAAATAACTAAAAGTAGTTTAATAGATTATTTAATCCTATCATTAACCTTCATGCCGCTAAGACGAGTGATTACTATTCTTTGCGAATTTTCCTACTCTGCACGATAAAACGATTCGGGTAAACGTGAATCGACGATATCGGCGGGTCGATTCTTTCAGTTAGCTGTCCGCCTTAAACATGAAGACAGACAGGATGGACGACCTCGCCCACGTTCCATTACCCGATTACATAAACCTGACAGACATAAACCTCCGTAGAACGCCTGGAACGAACGAGTTATCCGGCTAACCACCACTCCGACATGTGGAGGCCAGCAATGTTAAATGCAAAGGCCTACTTCACGTCCTTTCAGTCAGCTGGGTGTGACTGCTATCGTTATCGGCACGATCCTTCTGTATCTGAGAATCCTAACGTCCACGAGTCAAGTGAATTTCCTTCCTTTAACCCCTTATTCTACAATAACGTGTCACACTCGCGATTTAGTAAATGATATAGGAAACTTTGAAGTTTTTCACTACCTATTAGAGTGAAAATATCAATGGTTCAGGAGACGGTTAAATTAATTCTATGCTATTAATATTGTATTTAATTGTATGTTTATCAGAAATTCCAGTGAAGATGCGCAGAATTGGTGAATCCTAAATTAACTATATATTAAAATTTCTTTCTTCTGGAGAAGTCATAGAGGAATTTTGGAGTGAAAGGTTTAGACTGTTAGTTAGTGAGTCCGAATAGAAATTTCTATAACTTTTTAGGAGGTTTTTCCTACATTACCATTTAATATATCATAGTCTCTATGGTTTAGAGCTCACCTACGACTATATGTCTTCGAGAAAATGACTGTAGCAATTCCAGTTGAGATACTGAGCAAGAACTGCAGGAAAAATCTCCTAGAGGTGACGGATATTTGAACTCTGGCACACTAATTGGAGATCTGATCCTTTAAGTCCACACCCACGAGATTAGAGTTATTACTTCAGTCTGACTGACTCAGACAGTCTGTAAGATTTTTTTATCTACTTATAAGTGACTATAAAAAATCTAAAGCAAAGCTGAAGTTAATATCACATACTATTTCTACCGTTGAAAATCAAACTAACACCTTAATGTATAAAATTCAAATTAATACTCATACTTGAACATAATTTCTGTAGAAATAAGAACCATTTCAAATTTTTATCGTTACATAGCAATACTGAAAGTTCCGCGGCTAAAACGTGACTCAAGGATGAAGTTTGCAAAGGAATTACGATAAGGAATGACGTGTCTGATATTTTCCCCCATGCTAGTCATCGTGCTAGCTCGCGAATGTTGCATCTGTTTTGATGGATTACTTAATCCAAGTAATAGCTCGCTTATCTCTTTTGTTTGCAAACAATTTTCCTTCCCGCACGGACGTCTGGTTGCATCGTGCAAAGAGTCAAGATCCGTGCGAAATTACTCGTGAGAGAAAATATTACATAAATGATCAGAGTCCTTGGTAAACGACTGTGGCGTTAATTACTCTAGATCCAGTTGAGTTCCCTTTCGACTTGCTTGTCCAGTTTATGGGTGGTCTTGGATAGTTTGAGATACAAAATCTCTTATTTATCGAAGCGTACAGGTTACGCGTGAATCCGTCGTTGCTAGCTTCAATGAAATCTCGGTTGCGAGCGATGCTTCTGATTAAAAATTGTGTTGTTCCCTTTTCGACGATTCTTCATGTTATTTATATTAATCTTCATCGAGAATTCACCTAGAACTGTTAATTTTTTACAGCACAATTTTAAGTAGTCGTGATTTAACACTAGAACTGCCAAAGTTGTCAAAATGACTTGTTCCTTATTTTTTCTAAAATATTTTAAAGTTTATAGGCGAATCGTGGAGTAGATACTGTTTTTGTAAAGAAAGTAGTTCCAAATGAATTTAAATGAAAAATTGATTATTACTAAAATTATCCAACCAATATATCATATATATAGTAATCACATTTTGAATGAGCTAAATTGGCTCCGTAAATTTAGTGTTAAGGTAGAATTATAAAAATAACTATTACTATCATAGTCTCCGGCCTTCAAGTATATCTCTACCATTTTTTAATATTTTCCTAACAGCTATTTTTGTTAATAGCAATCAATGAACTATCTATAATCTGAATTATTTTTGAGCAAAATTAGAAAATGATAAAAACATTATTTTCAATACAAAGTATCAAATTTGAGAGAATTTTATGATTTTCACAAGCTAAATTATAACATTTGGCAAAGTTAAAAGTTTTACTTTGAAGAATAGAAGCTTAAATGTGTCTAGCGCTACTGCAAAGTCAGGGGGCCCATAGAGGGTTAACAAATTGATCGGAATACCCAAAATCTGGGGCACAATATCAATAGAATCTAAGATACTTCATCCCCAACGAACAAACAGCATTTCTCCCACAATAAAGAACTCTTCAAAGAAATCATGTCAACTCTCGCGATTCGAGAAAACAGTTTCAAATCCTGACGTACTTCCTCTCGAAAATTCTCGTTCAATTCGTTTTGAAACGCTCAGGAAAAGACGTCTCGCAAAGTAGTTTCCCCGACTCAATCGTGCATCAAAGACAATTCAGTCTTTTCCTTTATCACCGGAATCCTAACTGTTGTTTGTCTCTTATGTAACATTCGCTCAAAGGTGAACGAATCAATCATTTTTCCGAATTGTGATTCATACGTGCCGGTGCTCACGACGGACAACGACCAACGTCGTATCGCTTGTGCCGATGTAATTCACGTTTTAAGTGACATATGGACGCGACTGATATGTTATCACCGTTGAGCCGTTTATTTTTGTTCGATTCGTAACACAACCGATGCCGTTGGGAATTCGTGAGAGCCGAGGAAAGAGGCAAATATACCATGCGAGAGATAAGAAAACGAAGGGAAGCAACGAACGGTGAAGCTGGAAGATCCACTGAAATAGCAGCTTTTCGGTGACTGGCTAAAATCGAAAAGGTGAAGGACGCGATGGAAACGAGTCAATGAAACGTATAGAGGCTCCCTGATGACCCTGAAGATGGAATCCGGCTGGACGAGTAGAGCCGGTAGAAGCCGATACTTATTTGACGAGTTCGACGCACGGTTTCGCTCCAAACTGAGACGTCTTAGAGACATTCCCCCCTTTTTTTATTATTTTCCCGATAAATAATCAATTTTCAAATTTTTTTCAACCCCTTAGCCCATAACTACGTGTGAGACTCTACGTGTGAGGAAATTTTGAAGTCATCCAAAAACTATTAAATTGACAATATCAGTCGGTCACGAAACAATCTCATTATTTCTATTTTACATTCAGTTATACAAAATACTAGAAATCAGTGATAACCCGAGTCGAAAATTTCAGCCCAAAATCCTCCTAAATTACCAAATAACTTAGGATATTTAGGCTGAATATGGAAAAATATGTTACATATAAAAGAATGCAAATTTTAATTCCACAATCGCCCTAAACTTGTTAATTTTTGCTAGTTTTGCCTAGTTTAGGATCAATTTAGGCTTCATACAGCCCCAAATAATCCTCAGCATTCTTATTTAGAAAACTAATCTAATTGTAAGCTCAATATTAAGCCATACATTCTATAATGAAGAGTTTTAGAATTTGATTGGAATTGGAGTGATTTTAGGAGATTTAGAATTTATATGGAATAAAATGATAATTTAATTCCTACTTGCTCCTGAAAGAATATTTTAGAACATGAGTCGACAGACTTGGAACTTCTGAAATATTTTTAGGGGATGTCAGATTAAATTGGTATAAAAATTTTACCTGATCAGTCCATATAACTCCTAAAAATCATATTTAGAGGACTTTGAGGCGCGTAGACACACTAGTTGAGGATTTTGAGATTCAAAATGGTATACATAATTAAGCGGTAAATGAGAAATCAAAAGAATCTAGGATTTGAAGTTTCTTTTTAGGCTGGACTTTTCGACTCGGGAACTTTTGATTTCAGGAATTAATTTTGAGTCTCGCTCTGATAGAAAAGAATTCATAGGTCAAGAGGTTGAATCGAGCATGTGGAAAAGAATGTGTTTTTCTGCTTGCCGTTCATCGCGATCTTTTAATTAATTAATAATTATGGAAAGTCGTAGGAAGAAGCTAAGCGATTGAAACGAACATGGACACCCGGTTATAACGATTCAATCAGAAAAGCGACGAGAAGGAACGCTTCATTGGTAACTAGTCGGTTAATCCCTTTAAGTTACCATGTAATTGCTGGCAATTGCTGTAAAGGAGATACGAGGAAATTACGGTTAATTGGAATCTTTCCTCGCTTGTCCGCGATACGAATACGGCTGGTTGTAAAAACGACGTGTATGACCGTAATTAAGTATCCTAGGAAGCACGGTGCAACGATTGACTTATATCACGATTAGTTTTACTTCCCGGAGAGATGAGCGTATGTAAAACAGCTTCATCGTATGACAAAGAAGCATTGAAAAATTCTCATCCCTCGTTCAACCGCTTTCAAACGTTGTGAGCTTCTTTCATTGAAATTAATTTTCTTCGTGAAGCCGTAAACTATTTTTCACGTCCGGTTAAACGGAAACGAGAGATTAGGTTGCATACTATGGTAAATTTGCGTATAATTAAAATAAAATAATCTCATCTCAAATCGATGAAAAACGATGCAAGATCTTCTCTCGATAGAATCATCGTCCATCGTCAAGAAACACAGTATCTTCACCATCCAATTAAGCAACAAACTTACAATCTACGCCGTTTAACATAAAAACTTCAAATAAATTAACACGGTGAACGGTACCGGTGTTTCGCTAGTTTTATCATTTCTACTGGAGTGAAACTTTTCGTATTAAATTCACATCTCTGTAAAGCAGAAACTTTAAAGACACACATAGATAGTTATTCGACAGACCTCTATCTTTTTAACTCCAATATTTAAATATTCAGTATGTCTGAGAATTTATAAATATTGCAATTTAAAATGAAATTTCATTGGACTTTTCCATGGCAGTCGACGTGTTAAAAAGTAAAGGTTTCACGTAAAGACACTAAAAATTTCACCAACAAAGAAGCGCAAAGTCTACAGCCTCCGATTGAAGGAAAATAAGAAAACAATTAAATCTGATTGTCTCCGTCTTACTTTTCTCGAACGCAAGCCTGTTACGCAAAACATTTCCGTGGAATCGGAGAACAACGGCAGCGAACGACAAAAGGTGGAAAAGACAATGGCGTGGGATCGCGCCACGAAAGATGACGTGCTCGCAATAAAATGTTTGGTCTTACGTAAGCGCGGAAATATTGCATTATACTTACGTGGCGAGTCGAACGGACTTGCAGGCAGGTAGGGGCTCTCTCCGTGTCTGTCCGTCTGGTTCACCTTTGCTAGGACGGTCGGTGCTCTTCAAGGTCGAGGTGAAGGTCTCGAGTAACCCGTCGTTCTCGCAACTCGGTCTAGGTCGTCGGACCGGATGGAAGAGGCAGCTTTTCGGTCTCACTTATTTCCGCTCTCGTTTCTTTCCCTTTCTTTCGACCGGTGAAAATGCAATTTTTCACTATCCGCGATACATTGATACTTTGAGTAATTCTGTCACAGGATTTCAATATCTTACTGATGACTTGTAATTTTTTTTATTTCGAGTTTGATCCTTTAGTATAAGTTTTATAATTCTGCTGTATTAGGTACACTTAAGAGCTTTTGCCAACTGTTACTACATTCATTATAATTTTTTTTTTATAGTAATACCGTTTAATATTTTATAGTAATACGATTTATGTAGTATGTATATTAACCTCCATTAATTGGAGGATTTGGTAACTGATTCATTTCAATAATACTAGGTTGTTTATTTACCACTGGATCTACGGCAGTCGAAAAATTGAAGGGTTCCCATTTTTTTACAAATATTTCTCAAAATGCTAGAGAAGCAGTATGGCAAATATTTCCTGTGTATTTTATAATATACAAATTACTTAACGGATCGTACTTTTTATCGCTTGATCCATCTCTTTTCAAAGTAGTTATTTAACACGTTAAGCGGCACACCGGTCCCTAGGGACCGGGCGTTGACTTTTCGTTTATGCTGACGCTGATCAAGGAAAATGAACAATTAGTTTTCTAACTAAGCTACGTTGTCGCGTCCAACCGAGCCACAATTAGTGGAGTTAAGTATAAAATAGTACATTTTATCAAAAATGAATGTAGTATGTTAAAACAAATAGAAAGATATCTTTTCTAATAAAAGGCCTAAACGGAAAGTGCTTTAAGAACGAGCGTGGCGCTTAACGTCTTAATATATTGAAATATACCAGATTTAGTGGACCTAATGTTAAAAATTGGTCAAAATTTGTCGGCCAACCTGATAGTACTTTTAATGATTCCTACAAATTGGAATTTTGAGATTAATGAAATTTATTAGACTTGGAGGTTAATGAACTACTATGTTTTAACAAACCGTGAATTTCACACAATAGACACAGAATGGAGGAGAAGGACGTCCATTTTATACGGGTGTCTTTTTTTTTTTATTAACAGGAATGAATCTGAGATTCGACACTGATGAATGGGACCATTCAAATTTTTAGTCAGCAATGGAATACTAATTTAGAACAGCAGTATTTCGAACGCGATGAGATGGAATTCGAGTTGTCGGTCGTTTTCAACCATTCGATTCTCTCTGTCGTTGAATCTCTTTGTTGCGTTTCTGTTACTCGATCTCCGGAGGTGCTCGTGTACCACCTGACGTGTCTGCCGTACCGCAGTTGCGTTCTTTCTTCGCGGCTGCTCGCAACGGCTCTCACAAAGGCCTCGAATTTCCCGTAGCAGCCGATAGTGTGTTTTTATCCGATACCAAATCGAGTCAGGTTAATCGAGAAATCGTACCAGGTGTTCGCAACTTCCGTACAATTTGGTTCTAAGATTCCTGATCTGTTGCGCCAACGCGGGAGATTTGAAATGTGCACGAAATTGGAAATCTTCATGTGAGTGGTGCAAGGATTTTTCAATCTGTGTGCGAATGACGTACACAATTTCAAATTTCTATGCAAATAGTGTACGAAATTTAATATAAATACGCGAGCATTATAGAAAATTTGAAATTTCTGTGCGAGCAGTTTAGAATATTTAAAATCTCTATGCAAGCAGTGTGCAAAATTAGAAATTTCTATGCAAACAGTGTAGCAAATTTAAAATTCCTATGCGAGCAGTGCAGAAAATAAAAAATTTCTATGCAGGCAGTATAGAAAATTTTAAATTTCTATGTGAGAAGTGTAGCAAATTTAAAATTTCTATGCGAGCAGTGTAGAAAATTCAAAATTTCTAGGCGGGCAGTGTAGAGAATTCAAAATTTCTAGGCGGGCAGCATAGAAAATTCAAAATTTCTAGGCGAGCAGTGTAGAGAATTCAAAATTTCTAGGCGGGCAGTGTAGAAAATTCAAAATTTCTATTCGAGCTGTATAGAAAATTAAAAATTTCTATGCAGGCAGTATAGAAAATTTAAAAATTCAATGTGAGCAGCGTAGCAAATTTAGAATTTCTATGCGAGCAGTGTAGAAAATTCAAAATTTCTAGGCGGGCAGTGTAGAAAATTCAAAATTTCTAGGCGAGCAGGGTAGAAATTTCAAAATTTCTAAGCGAGCGGTGTAGAAAATTCAAAATTTCTATGCGAGCAGTGTAGAAAATTTAAAATTTCTATTCGAGCTGTGTAGAAAATGAGAATCTCTATGCAAACAGTGTAGAAAATTAAAAATTTCTATGCGAACAGTGCGCACAATTTGAAATTGGTACACGAGTATTGCATGAAATTTGAAGTTTTATCGCGAGCGAGCAATTTCACTTGCTATTGGGAAGTTTAGGAAATTAGTTAGGAAATTGGGTGAATTTTAATGGTGTCAAGTAATAGTTTTGCAGGTGATTAAAACTTTAATCGTTTAGTTAAATGATTAAGAAGTTCGTTTCAGTCTGCATTTTGTTAACAAGAGTTGAAATTGAACGTGTGCGTTGCACGAGAATCTGTTTTGTTTACGCATTTCACGAACGGTGCGATCAGGAAAGTGCATAGCAGCTTAATGAGGTTGGACAACAGCTGTAAGTGTAATTAAAACTTGAAATGTCGTTCTGTCCTGGGATTTCGCAGTTTCCCTGAGTGGCTTCGTAGAAATTAGTAGAGGAAGTTAATAATTAACTTTACGTAATCTTAAACATGCCTGTTGCACGAAGTTTTGCTCACATTTTATTTACAAGTGTCGTACATTCTTCGATCAAGATAGCGCGTGTCGTTTAAGTTAAGTAATAGCTGTAAACACGAATGAAATAATCGTAACATCATTTCAATTAATGTATTTCTATTTTCCTCGCTAAAATGACACGTTGAAAACCTCACACAATGTGTTATTTTTCGAATACAATTGACGGTAACCTCGTTTTCAATTTTCCTAAATCATCCGTCATGCAAAATTAAACAAAACTCTTTCTCTTCGTGCAATTTCATTGCGTCGAGAAGTAAAACAGCCATAGAATATCTAATATTTCTACCAATAGAATTTTTAACGAGAAAGAAAATGACTTGATAAATATCTAGCTTTCCCAGTGACCTCAGTGAAAATTAACGAGGTAAAAATTGACGATAGTGCTTGAAGTAATTGAAAGACACGATGCATTTACAAGTTGAGGGAATTCCTGTACTCAAAGTAGCCGAGGCGGTGTCTTTTATGAGCGGAAGTTGAAAATAATCAAGAGCGTGTACCAAGAAACCGTAACTTTCTTGAGCAAACCATCCTCCACTCCCCATGTGAAGAAAACACTGCAACAAGGGGAAACAATGCACGTTAACACGACAACTACCGGCGTCAAATCCAACATATTTTAATAGATTAAATAAGTACTTTGAAAAAGGGGAAATCAAGCGGCGGAAAATTGATCGATTGGGTGATTTATGTTTATTGATATAGACGTAGAATATTTTTTGAAAAAATTGTGTACCAGTCATTTTGACTGGTTTGGTAGTTCTAGTGTTAATATAAATTAGTATAATTGCATCTACGCCAAGAGTTATAACTTATAAGTTATTTAAAAAATTCAACTCACTGTGACCAATAGAAGTATAGAAAAACAAAATCAAACTTCAGCAAAAAAAACGCGACTCTTCTGATTTTGAGCAAATCATATCTCACTCATTTCTCAAGCAATTTAAATGTAGCCTTTTTTCGTACGTTTCTCTAAGATCTAATTATCGATATATCGCTAGAAAACAATTTTCGCGCCCCGTGTAAACATTGTTCCACCCGAAGAACATTTAACTCCCATTTCCTCTTCGATTCGTGCGTCAGTCATCGATATACGTCCAGTTTGAAGTTGTACTTCGCACGAAAATCTCTCATTAAAGCGTTAATCGTCGGTAAATGTCGAAGTATCAAGAAAATCCCAATAATCTGTATCCTCTGACATTTACGAGTAACGAAAAATCGTTATCGACCGCGTAACAAATCGTCGAATCACAAGTCGGCCTTTTCAGCTCTTATTTCCACGAATACTAAACGTTTATCGTCTATCAAGTCGCGTTATAAGATTGCGAAAGACCGTTCGATTATACCGCGTCGATATATCAAGTCTAGCGAAAGCGTTGCCTTTTTCCTTCATAAGTCAAAACGTCAATTTCCAATGTAATTTACATTGAAAACGGAGACGAATGATATTTTACACGGTTGCCCCTTTAAATCCACATACAATCTATGTATCATATACACCAACCACCGGTAGACTCGTATCGTTTAACTCGAAGATCGTACCTGTGGACTCGTTGGTTCGAGTCATTCATAGATTTTATCCGGTACACTTTTATCCACGAACAATGTTTTCTCGGCCGTGATTAAAACCGGTTGTGTACACGCCGGCCACTAGATCACTGTCAGGCGTTAAAGCTATTCTCGAGATTACGAACAATTTAGCCGACGTTTATCTTTATACTTTCACCCGGTGCTCCTCGAGAATCGCGTGCCGATGAAAAATTGGATCTCGATCGAACCGATTCTGGACGATAAACATACATTTTCTTCCTCGTGCTGTTCTTTATAGGAGGATAGATAGATAGAGATAGATAGGTAGATATACGAATATGAGATAGAAGGTAGAGGCAAAGATGAAAGAGAGAGAAACGATTAGCCGTTCCACGACAACGAAAGAAGTTAATTAATGACCTCGCAAATACGTGCTCGGTAATTATGGCAGACGTAGCGTAACGATTAAATGTACCTCGGATTTCATAATTATCCTGATGAATCACGGTGAAGCGTGACACTCGGTTGATCACAGGGGAAACAGTACCAGTAGTCATACTCGAATAAACCCAGATATTTCGTGAATTCGAGTATGGAATGCAGTTTATCCGAGGATGGAATGCAATTCTACCGATATCGGAATTAAAGTGTCTGGTAAAGGTGCTTCGCCGATCGTCGTTTCTTGCCATGCGAGTACATGGAATTTCGTTCGGACGATACTCATCGACCCTATCGATCATCGTGGAAATTGCAATTGCAATTGAACAAGTACAGTTGCAGTGATCTCTCCTTCGTAGATTGATTTAATTCCTGCGTATAATGCTTCTCGTTTGGATGTTATGTGCTCAGAGAGACCGTCTTCCTCTTACGAATGTTTCAGGAGAATGTATTTCCGTTTTCGTAGCTCACCTTGAACTTGCCCTTCTTTGGATGGAACCTTGAAACGTCCGGTTCCCACGACGCGCTGCGCGAGAAGAATGCATTTGCAAATTCACAATTCGCTCGATGGTCACAGTGGAACGATGGATGTATCACGAATGTCTTCCGTTGAAATTATCATTTTCTGGTCTTATCGGGAAGTATTCTTTGTCCTTGATTAAATATTCTGTGAAGGTACTGGGAGCGAGTACATTGCCGGAAGATCATGAAGATTGATAGACATTAACCATTTTGCATAATCTCTAGGATTTCTTTCAACAAGTGCTGCTATTTAAATTACATCCAAGTTTCTGGAAGGAGCACCCTATTCATGTCAAAAACTTTATCTATTTCTTTGGCATACACTAAAAAGTGATCATATATGGCTCAGAAAAATCGTGCTAAATTCCTAAAAAATAGTAGCAATCTCCCGGAGTAAGGATTTTTTCTTGAAAGGGTGTCTTTGTCGAAATTACATCGTCAGGGAGTGTTCGATGAAAAAGGGGTGTTTCGGGACAAGGGCGAGTACATTGCAGCAAGATCAATCCATTTTGCATAATCTCTAGAATTTCTTTCAGCAAGTGCTTCTATTATATATAAATTACATTCAAGTCTCTGTAAGAACAACCCTATTTATATCAAATGGAAGTTTTCCTACTTGTCTGATACCCAGCAAAAAACTATTATATATGGCTTAGAAAAATCGTGAAAAATTTCTAGAAGATAGTAGCTGCCTGTCGGAGTAAGGACTTTTTCTTGAGAGGGTGTCTTTGTCGAAATTACATCGTCAGGGAGTGTTCGATAGAAAAGGGGGTGTTTCCGGACAGGAGCGAATACATTGCAGCAAGATCAATCTATTTTGCATAATTTTTAGAACTTCTTTCAACAACTGCTGCTATTTAAATTACATGCAAGTTTCTAAACCACCCCATTCATGTCAAACGAAAGTTTCCTTATTTCTCTAGCATCCACTAAAAAACTATCAAATATGGCTCAGAAAAATTGTGCAAAATACCTCAAAGATAGTGGCTATGTTCTAGAGTAAGGATTTTTTCTTGGGGAGGTGTGTGTCGAAATTACATCGTCAGTGAGTGTTCGATGAAAAAAAGGGTGTTTCGGGACAGGAGCGAGTACATTGCAGCAAGATCAATCCATTTTGCATAATCTCTAGAATTTCTTTCAACAATTGCTGCTATTTAAATTACATGCCAGTTTCTAAACCACCCTATTCATGTCAAACGAATGTTTCTCTATTTCTCTAGCATCCACTAAAAAACTATCAAATATGGCTCAGCAAAATTGTGCAAAATACCTCAAAGATAGTGGCTATGTGCTAGAATAAGGATTTTTTTGGGAGGGTGTCTGTCGAAATGAAATCGTCAGGAAGTGTTCGATGAAAAAAAGGGTGTTTCGGGACAGGAGCGAGGCATTCGACAGAAGGGAATGCAGCCGTCGAGTCAGGTTCTGGAAAGCCCAAGCGCGAAAATAGCCAACTCGTCGTGAGTCGTGCTGCTTTTCAGCGGGTCTCTCTTTCTCTTTCTCCTCGTCTCTCTTGTTGTCGGCGTTCTCTTCGAGTCCGGTAGCAACCGAAGAGTCTCGAGTGTAATTCTGTGCGGGGCGTGTTACCCTGAAACGTGCCGTGGCGCTTTCAAGGTGCGTCCGCAAGAAACCCAGCTGTTTCTTTCAGGCTGCAGCGCAGAGTAATCGTTCGGGGAGGCTAATAATATAATAAGCTTATTTTAGAGCAGATCTACCTTCTCGATTATCGAGTAAATGGATTAACATCGAGAGTGCTAGATTAATGTTTTTACAAGCCAGCTTTTCCTTTTGGCACTGATCTTAGATCTCTTTGAGGTCGTTGAATTAAAAGAGCCCTTCCTATAGTCCAATTCCAGCAATGGTAGGGACTATTTATCCATCAGTATTCTTTAGACAATTTAAATAGATAGTATTTGTTCATATTTGAATTTTCTGTAATTCTGAAGTAAACTTCATTCTTCAAGCTACCATCCTTTAATATTCTAATCTGTATAAATATTCTCAGGACAAGTAGAATTAAGAATGTCACTTTTCTCACCCCCTTTTCATAATTTATTGAATTAACCCCTTGCCGTGCCATTTCTTTTGTGATTAAATGTGCAATGACTCTGAATTCATTACTAAAATAACAATCTAACCCCAAATTTCGGATATGGTAAATGACTTACCGTAATAATGAATAGCGTAGGATTAATTTCATTTTATACCCACTGATATTTGTAGTCAAATAATTTTTGGAGCACTTCAAAATTGACTATTCCATTTATCGCGTCACAACTAGCACTCGTTATTGTACGGCAAGGGTTAAAACAATATCATTCCTTCTGACGTTCTCCCAAGATTTTGCTCGGATATCGAAGTACTTTCATAGACACAGGACACCTTAAAAATGAAATTTTGCGGATACTGTCGCTCATTGATCGATCACCTCGACCTAGTCAAATAATCGAGGCGCAGCTGCGCTCGAATCATGATCGGTATCGGTGCGAAATAAGACGAGATATCGTACTGTCCTATAAATCATAGTAAATGACCGTGATCGAGATACGAGTTTATCGCGACAGTGGCCGGTAGGATCGGGAAAAACAGCTTGCGAGACCGGTAGCCAACTTGTGTATCCTACTATAACAGTAATGACGATTTACGAACGATAACGACCCGGTCGGGCGACTTGCACGGCGAAGTGCAAACGCTGCTCTCCCGCAGATCCGACCTGCGATCTGTTCGCGGTTCTTATTACGTGCCACGTTCATCGGTAGGTGCAAAAAGGTCGCTTCACGTTCGCGAGATTAACGTCCAAAAGAATGCCGATATTATCCGAGATTACGTACCGGCGTTCTCGTTAGCGGAGGCGTATCAATCTTACAGGAATCACGATATTTAACACGTTCCTTCCAAGCCACCGGTGATTCGAGACGGTTTCTACGTGTCGAAAGATCGGTTTGCAAGACGTGTCAGGTACGCGAACGATTAACGTGTTTTTGCGAGGGTTGATTGCTCGAGAGTGCTACTGTTTTATTCGCAAATTTGACTGATAGTAATAAAGTAGATATAACGAGTGGTAAGGAAGTCTATTTTTTCATGAAAAAAGACACTATTTTGGATTCATCAATCTCAACCTTAACCCTAGACATAGCGGCATTAAATCTACTATATCTCAATATATTAACACTAAACCTACCGACGTTATATTTACTAAAATCTAAATATACTCAATAACGACCTTCCACAAAGAGAAGTGGCGAGATAAAGAAGATAATTAATTAACTCATTTTGCTTTTGTAAGATAGAAGTGGAATATTTACTTTGTGGCTACTCTACGAATTTAGATAATTTTTAGAAAATATTTTGGAATCGGTCTTTTGACCGCCTTGGTAGGTTTAGTGTTAAATAAATACTTTGGAAAAATAGAAATCAAGAGGTGTAAAAAATCAACGATGCCATCATCTGTATCTTATAAGATCAACGTTGAATATTTGCTCTATGGCTGTCATAAACTTGGAGAACTTGTGGAAAACAATAGGAACCAGTAATTTTTACTTGCTTGGTAGTTCTACTCTTAAATGGCAGGTCAATTTGTAGGACTACTCTTTAAATCTCTCAAGTCCGACGTTCGGAAGAAACTTGCTACAATTGAAGAAAACTTACATATTCAAACATTTCCAGGCTATTAGTATGAATAACTTGGAGATTCTTTGATACCCTGACCAAATGATGGGAGAAGAAGGAAACGAATTCCATGACACCCTTGGATTTCTCAATCGTCGAATCGATACCATCGATTCTTCGTGCACCATTCGCAATTCCAGCGGCGAAGCGGCATCGGTTTCAAATGCGCGCGGTTCACCGTTTATTCGCAATTTCCGCGTGTTTCAACGTATATCGCCCAGCTAATTCCACGCATGAGATATCGCACGGTTAGGTATGTGCATATGGAGATACAACTTCGACTTTGTCGTAGCCGTGGGACGGCAAATTCCAACCACGAGGTTGTATGCACGCGTTTCGGTATATTTAGCCACAAGGAACGTTCCTCCCGGAATTTCGTCAGATAGCAAGCTTTCGAAATCGTGAATCTCTGTCGACCGTGCGAGGATAAGATTACGTCAGGATTTTCCAGCATTCCTTCGGCGCGAAGTATGCGGAATTTTTGGCACTCTTGGTTTATTCGCCACTAAGGTTTTGCTGTTCGAGCTGACACGGTGGCATTCTTATGTATGCTGCTTTGGGTGAGAAATGGACATGTTTATGGTGAAAGCTTGCAATCACGATCAGTGACTCTGAGGTCGGGTTCTCAGTCACCGAGTCGAAAAGTCCAGCCTAAAAAGAAACTTCAAATCCTAGATTCTTTTGATTTCTCATTTGCCGTTTAACACTAGAACTACCAAACCAGTCAAAATGACTGGTATACAATTTTTTCAAAAAATTCTCCAAGTTTATGTAATAGTCATGGAATAAATATTCTATGTCTATATCAATAAACATAAACCTCTCAGTTGATCAAATTTTCCGCCGCTTGAAACCCCCTTTTTCAAAGTACTTATTTAATTTATTAAAATATGTTAGATTTGACGCCGGTAGTTTTAGTGTTGATTATGTATACCATTTTGAATCTCAAAAACCTCAACTAGTGTGTCTACGCGCCTCAAAGTCTTGTAAATATGATTTTTAGGAGTTATATGGACTGATCAGGCAAAATTTTTATTCCAATTTAATCTGACATGTCCTAAAAATATTTCAGAAGTTCCAAGTCTGTCGACTCATATTCTAAAAATAGGGCTTTCGGGAGCAAGTAGGAATGAAATTATCATTTTATTCCATATAAATTCTAAATCTCCTAAAATCACTCAAATTCCAATCCAATTCTAAAACTTCTCATTATAGAATGTATGGCTTAATATTGGGCTTACAATTAGATTAATTTTCTAAATAAGAATGCCGAGGATTATTTTGGTCTGTATGAAGCCTAAATTGCTCCTAAACTAGGTAAAAGTGGCAAAAAGTAACAAGTTTAGGGCGATTGTGGAATTAAAATTTGCATTCTTTTATATGTAACATATTTTTCCATATTCAGCCTAAATATCCTAAGTTATTTGGTAATTTAGGAGGATTTTGGGCTGAAATTTTCGACTCGGGCCATCTTTAAGAAATTTTTCCCAAATTATCATTTAACATATTGTTACGATGAAGCGAGACTGTTTTAGCGATTGAATCGATTAGTAAATGTATTTTACGGTCATCGAAAGTCGAACATCGTATGAACGACAACAGATGATAATATTAGGGAAACCGGAAATTAACGTCGTTTCACTGGATATTTTACTCAAAACCCAATTGATTTTTATCGATCCTTCATTGAAAATTTTCAAACTAGATGGAAAAAGGTTGTTGATAACCAGGACGATTATATTATTTCTTAGAAGTTAAAACTTGGGGCAAATTTATTTATTTGAATTTAATATAAAAAGGCGACATTACTTTCCGGTTCCCCTAATAGGATAGTTGAGTATTCGAGAGTCTGGAAGAGACTAAGGTGCAGAAAAAAAGCTCGTATCCCTTATCTATTCGGATATTGAAGTATTTATCGTCAAGGGACTATTTGTGAATAAATAATGTCGTGTGATGAAACTCCTCAGCGCAACAATATCATAATTTCGGGTGTAGGAGATTTACCAGAAGCAGTAGGCACTGGTGAAATAATTATAGTAGTTAGATCCAAGGAAATACAGAGGAAAGAGGAAGAAAAGAAAAAATTTCTATCTGTCGGTGTTCCTTAATTCAATTATACGTTTCTCGATGGAGATTTTCCTCGTAAAAGTATTCCTAGAATTCTTACGCTTGGATTCCTCGGGGAAACGAGACTTTCATACCGAACGTACGCGTGTGCTCCATTTGGATGAATTATTTCCCGCTTTCCGATCGTCTCATTGACCACTCTCGCTGAATTTCTCTTTCATGGAATTCCACGTTGATTGAAAGTTAAACTTCTAATCAAAACTTGTACTCACCATTACCATTGTCACTTCAAGTATTCGCATTTCAAATTTTCCACAACGATATTTTCTTGCAATTTTCTCAAGGACATTTCCTAAGAAAATTCGTGCATTTTCTTTCACAAAGTGTATACATGGACGTTGCACGATGCAGAAAGGACACGCGTTCGAAGATTTCGGTGCACGAGGATAATTACGCCCGGGTCCCAAGGGTGCAATAAATTAAGCGAACCCGGAGCCACGTCCACGTACACCCGTGGAATTCACCGGGATGCCTGGACTTCTTGTTTCTTTATTTTCCCTCGATCTGGCCCCCTCGGTCCACTACAAACCCGTAATTTGCCCGTTTAATCCTGCCGTGCCGCGATACCATGTTGAACGTCCACCGGAGTTCGAGCCAGTTTCGCGCTCCGATACGCTTATTCTGCCTCCGTTTTAACCATTATTCCCTGTATTGTCCTCTTAGATCGCTTAAGAGCATGATGTTCTCTAATCCTAAAGGCAATTTTCCAAGTGATTCTTCGCGGTTACGATGAACACGTGTACAAATGTAATTAGAAGAGGTAATCAATATATTTAACACTAGAACTACCGACGTCAAATCCAACATATTTTAATAAATTAAATAAGTACTTCGAAAAAGGAAGAATCATGCGGCGGAAAATTTGATCGATTTGATGATTTATGTTTATTGATATAGACGCAGAATATTTATTCTATGACTCTTATATAAATTTGGAGAATTTTTTGAAAAAATTGTGTACCAGTCATTTTGACTGGTTTGGTAGTTCTAGTGATAATAAAGCAAAGTGTACATTATGTGCGTGCCACTAAAACTCAGAAATGAGTCCAGGTACGATCAAGGGAGTTATATGGTGTGGTAGCCCTCTATCTACCGTACATGAAGAAAGTTCTCGTTTTTATCTAAAGGGCACGATTTTGAAGATATAAGGGCTGGAAGTTTCGCCCTCTAGAAATTCCTAGAACAGTCCAGAACACTCGAGAGTATTCGAGAGCATTACACAACATTACAGAATAATTTGGAATGTTCGGTAACATCCCAGATCATTGTGGAACATTATATTATATTCCTTTTATAAATATACCTCTTAATTTTAAAGTTTATCCTTTTATTCAAACAAGCACACAATCTCGTATCAACTCCCTGAGTGAAGCCGGGTACCTCAGCTAGTGACAAATAAATTCTTGCATGGCGATGTTTTGGAAAGAACTGCGGGGTTATTGATTCGTTAGGTAGCTCTTTATTGATCGACAAATGGATTAAACTTTGAGGGATGTTGTGGAGAAAAAGTTACGTTGAAATATTAAAATTGACATTGCTTCATCTTTTGCGGACGGAGAAATTTTTGCATATTGACGGATAATCATTTATTTGGCGGTCCAAAACAACCTTTTTATCAGAAATTTGGGCTCTTAATGTATATAAATTATAAATTACTTTACTTTTAATCATATCTCACCGATTGTATTTCAATTTTTCAATTTTCACCGTGTGTAACATAGAGCGATAAACTATAAGTACATTTTTTCTCAGATCGCATATATGCGTCGCTAGTCCGCAAGGGTTAAAAGTATGAAGTACGGTTACATTGATTTTTTGAACATTAATTTATTAAGGATAATTAATTTGAGAAAATGTGCACGGTGGTTGAAACTTAATGGTGCTCCCACTATTGTGTTTTATAAAATAGGATTTTACTTGAATTCCTCAAAATTAAACTCCATCTTCGGTTCTCCACTTAACCCCTCTCAGCTCCTCGCGTCTCTAACCCAACACACCCCACATCTATATCTCCGTTCTCTCGTGCAATTTAACTTTGCAACCTCCCACAATTTCATTCCCAGAAGTCTCAAACTTCCCCACAATAATGTGCTTCTAAATGAAATTTCCTTCTTCACCTCCCGCCATTAATATTCATCAAGCTATCGTTTATTCTCTAACCGATGAAAAAATTCAAATATCGGGCAACTAAACACCATCGAGTTCAAGAGAGATTACCAGATCCATTATATTTTTTTTTACTCCATCTTTCTACGAGCTTTCTATTTCTATCCTGCGACTCGTGTAACTGATAACTAACATACAAAGCGACTGTTTTACGGTACGACGCGACTGTGTTCCGTAAAGGCAATCAGGTTTAAGACATGCTAGAGGTACGAATACAGTAAAAATAATACGCGTCGCCTTCGTAACCCGAGTAATCGATAACCGAGGGAATGGAGAGTAATGGTACACGGTAGAACGGAGTAGATCGGATATATAAAAGGACTCTGAAAGGACGCGGGTGCGTTCACCTCGTCTTATTCCTGTCCAGGGCAGTCAGCCTCGCGTCCACGTGCTTTTATGGCGTTTCGCATCTCGGTGCCCTTATGCCACGTCTCTCCTCTTGCGACGTCTAGCGATGCAATCGTCTTCACTTTTTACCATGTATTTTTACCTCCTATGGATTCGTTTGCCCTTGGCTATATCTACGATTTCTGAAGGAGGTTGGATTATGAGAGTCTACGTGGATGTTTGCAGATATAACAGACTATCGTATAATGCAATTAACGTGTACAGTATAAGAGAAAAATTATGCTGTATGGGAATTTTTCTGGTATAATGAGCATAATGTAAAGTAATAAGTAAAATTATTATTGATATGGAGAATTTTATTTTCTATGTTTGTCGAATAGGATAGTGTTTTTAACACGTTGAACGCCAAAGGTATTTTGTAGTTTCATCATTTCTATTAGAGTGAAACTATTTCTATTAAATTCACATCTTTATAGAGCAGAAACTTTAAAGATATGGATTCATAAATATTTGGTAGAACTTTATTTTCTTAATGCGAATATTTAAGTATTCAATATGTTAGAGAATTCGTAAGAATTGTAATTGAAAGGTAATATGAAATTTTATTGAATTCAATAATCCAATAATAAACGTGTTAATTAGATGGCATAAATATGAGGTTGGTTAGGAAAAAGTGTGAACTTTGAACATTTTTAATCGGAATTTTTATCTGACTTTATTAGGGTTAGGAAAGTTCAGCATTTATAAAGGTTGCTTCGTTATCAAAATTTCTGTAGAAGAAAGTTTGCGACTAACAATGGAAGTTTGTTGGAGATATTCGACCTAGAAAGATCAGAGGGTCGAGGTACTACGGTGCAAATGGGGAACGGGGGCTGTTGATATTTTTCTTTTCCACTTTCAAGAGTACTGCATTACCATTGTTTATTTTAATATCTAATTAATATACGTTCCTCGATACATTTGAATTTGTACTTGGAAAAAGAGAAAACTCTTGCAGAATATTCTAATACCGAATCGTCATTTTATAATGTTAAATACCGAAGCATTATAAAAGTATATTATAGATAGACCATATACTTTCAATCTCCAAATGGAATTACCGCGTCGAATATACCCGATAACACTTCGCTGTTCCAAGTAACCACTGGTCGAAGAAGTCTCCCCTCATATGCTCTATTCTAATCCACCAAGTAATATCGTTAAACCGTCTTTGTTCTTTCCTACCTGCAATTTACCCTACCCTCCTTTACATTTTTCCCCTTTATTAGAAGAAAAGTCCACGATTAGATTTCAATAGGACTCATTTTAAGTATCACCGTGTCGAATATATTCGATAACACTCCATTTTCCAAGTAACCACTAGTCGTAGAAGTCTCCCCTCATATGCTCTATTCTAATCCACCAAATAATATCATGAAACCATCTTTGTTCTTTCCTACCTGCAATTTACCCTATCCTCCTTTACATTTTTCCCCTTTATTAGAGAAAAGTCCACGATTAGATTTCAATAGGACAAATTTCAAGTATCACCGCGTCGAATATAATCGATAACACTCCATTTTCCAAGTAACCACTAGTCGAAGAAGTCTCCCCTCATATGCTCTATTCTAATCCACCAAGTAAAATCGTTAAACCATCTTTGTTCTTTCCTACCTGCAATTTACCCTACCCTCCTTTACATTTTTCCTCTTTATTCGAAAAAAATCCACGATTAGATTTCAATAAGACAAATTTTAAGTATCACCGCGTCGAATATATTCGATAACACTCCATTTTCCAAAGTAACCACTGATCGAAGAAGTCTCCCCTCATACGCTCTATTCTAATCCACCAAGTAAAATCGTTGTGCCGTCTTTCTTTCCTACCTGCAATTTATCCTACCCTCCTTTACATTTTTCCTCTTTGTTGGAAAAAAAAATCCACGATTAGAATTCAGTAGGACTAGATTTAAGTAACCTTTCTAAACAGGAAGAGAGAGAATGCCTCGCCTTTCTGAAAGGTCTGAACGAATAGCTTGCGTTATCTCGCACGCCCCTGGGATGAGAATCCGAGCTAAGAAATTCACATAAATCGACGGCCTTGCCGGTCGTTGCCGTTGATTCGCGGAGGAGGATTCATCCCGAAGCAGCCACGAGGTCGGATCTATAAATCGAACGATCGACGTGGTAGCACGGTATACCAAGTTCTCAGGGGCGTACTTAAAAGTGAGCCCTCACGTCCGAACGAATTAGCTGTGAACGTACATCCTCACGATCAAATTGATATCGACTTTGCACACTCGACGAAGCGTCTTCAGAGACGGTGCAGCTTTATTGGGTTACGTGGTTGGGTGCAACGGGATTTTTGTATTATCTTTAATGCTTTTCAGTCTTCAGGTATCGCTTTCTTACGGGAAATTGATTGATGTTGATTTTGAAAAATTATTATACGTAAAGTCTTCAAAGTCTTGGGAAGGGTGTTTTCAATATTTGAACTTCAGAAATTAGTCAAATCTCTCCCTGATCCTTCTTCCAGTATTACTTCCTGTTTAGAAAGATCACTAAATAAAAATTAGTGAAATACTTTGAATAAATTTTCAGAGGCCACAACTTATAGAATTTCCACCCTCTCGAGTCTCTACACCCTTGCTTTTGTTCTGTAAACAAAAAGCGCGTGCAGGTCGAGCAGTAAATTCGATCGAGAGAATCAACGATAGAATTAACTCTCTCCTACTTTGTGCTAAAACCTAAAATCGATGCCCTTCTACGGCGAAGATCTCGTTGACGTCAGAAAGATGGCGACTTCCATGCACGACGTTCAGGCAAACCGAATAAAGAAAAGGCCTCTAGAATCTCAAGGTCCTCGTGACCTGAGCGCATGGACAACCAACAACCCCTCGGCAACACCATCTTCTGGTTTCCCATACGAACTCGAATCCGCCATCGAAGAGGACGTAGAAAATCCACCCACCGATGCTTCTATCGACCACAGACGCCATTTGCCGGCGCCGTGGTCCGTCGCGACGCCAAGTTCACTGTGCTCCCCCTTTAGAACGAGTCGAACTCTCCGTTTCCACGCACGGACCGAGTGGCCTCAGCACTCTCTCTCTGAGCTTCGTTCTTTGCATTCTCGAGGGACAAAAAGAGATAACGCAAATCGCCTTCGTGAAGGTCTCATAGGCTTCCTCTAGTTGTTCTTATTCCCTCGGTCAATTTATCCTCGATATTTCTGCGGCTGTGCGATCATGTGGTGTTGTAAGAGGCTCGATGCTTCCGATTGGCCTGTCACCACCATTGTTCGAGGTAATACTTTCTTTTTGCACGTCGTTGCTTCCTTGACGTTTTTCTCGACTCTTCGAGGAGCTTCACACCGATGCTTTTCAGCTTCCATGCTGTTTATCGTGTGCTCGCTAAAATCGTCTCTTCCATCTAGACTTGTCGATGGTCGTTGAAATTTCCACGTTATTCGATTCCTCTTCTCTTCTGTGGGAAGGTAGAAGAATTTCAAAAGTAAGCTGTTTTTGTTTTATGTATATTTGAGAATGTTTTTCTTTTCTTTTTTCTTTTTTTTTTCTGAATTTCAAATATGAGAAACAGCGACAGTGATTCATTCGTGAATTGTCTTCCAAGAGCGAACATTTTTCTGTTTGCACGTCGCTTCCCGAGCGTTGTTCTCGAGCAATTACAATGTTTGAGGAGCTTTTCACGGCCGCTTCAGCTTTCACGCCGTTAAATCCGCTGCTACCGTTGTCTCTTTGATTCTGAACTGTTAAGTATGGAGCAAAAGACGAGAAATTACGTGAAATCCTCCGCTACCGAGGATATTTGATACAGTCTCTCGAGTGTAAGGGAACCGCGCTCAAAAGGATTTATTACGGATAAGGAGCTCCATTTTTCTTCCATTGTTCCAAGCAGATTTTCATCGGTACTTCCTCTCTGAATGCGGAGGTTCTCGTCGATACCTTGTAGTTTCTCTTACGACAAATTCTAAACAAATACGTGGGTAATTTTTCTACTTGTTCTACATATATAATTCACGGTTCTGTGAATATTAATTATTAATCCAAAAACGACATATATGAAGGTGCGTTGGAAGCATGGGGAAATATTTCTCTTAGGTGAATTTTCCAACGATTATTCGCTAGCGAAGGGAATGAATTTTGAATGATCCGCAATTTATCGATTCGTGGAGTATCGTGCGGGCTGAGGATAGAGAAACGCTCGTAAAAACAAGTCTCTCGTAAGTTTCAAACATAATGCGACTTGGTTTGATCTCATTGCAGATGAAGCCGTATCAGAAATGACAGAAAACGTTTAGTTAATCGCATTGCTCGTCCGAATTACTTATTCGATTTGATTCCACTTCTGACGCAACGAATAAAGCCATTGTCGCGTCTTGGATGATTCATTTTTATTTCCATTCTCGCGAATGTCGTGTATTTCCTTCATTTTTTCCTCGTTTCATCAACAACAACTTGTAAACGAGAAACTTCTATATTTACTCTGAACTCTCACGATTCGTTTAGCTCGAATCAATAATACCAAATTGAAATTTGCCATTTGCATTCCTTGGCAAGTGCTCCTTGGAGAATGATACTGCGAATTTCGCAACCAGTATCGCAACATTGTACTTAATCCGCGTCAGGAACAACCTTACGAGACATTTATTTAGCAATGACACTGTGAACCATTGAAACAGGCGGGTCGATGACCTCCCGGAGAATAAACGTGAAACGATTATCGAGGAATCCGGTCGTCTGTTTTGACCTTGCTCAAAGTCCTCGATAAAGATCAACCGAGGTGATCTCGCATTAAAGTTCACAGTTAGCGAGAACTGTACTTGAGATTGTTGCACGAGAGCGGATCCGTCTTTGGTCACGATCCTCCCGCCTTTGGCTAGTCTTTGGAAAACGCTCGATTACCTTTGGATCAAGAACACGATCGATTATTTTTTTGTATGGTTTATATAGCTGGTCAGAGAGAGAAAATTACGAGATGACATAAAATTGAATTATTTAGAAGCATATGTAAGTTTGAGGATGTGTTGGATTTCTTTTCACACAATTTGGAAGAAATTTGAGGATATGTTTGAGCTGATAATTCTGAGAAAGGAGAAGGACGAAGAAAGAGGTAGAGGATAGAAGTTAAAAGAAATTCCTTAACATGTAGAACACCACCGTTATTTCGCTAGTTTCATCATTATTACGGAAGTGAAACTTTTGCTATTAAATTTTCATAAAGCGGAAACATTAAAGACGCGGATAGATAGATATTCGGCAAACTTTTGTCTTTTTAACGCCAACATTTAAGTATTCAGTATATTCGAAAATTCATAAATAGACTGCGGATGTTTATGCAAATTTCGAGTTTCAAAAATGCAGGTGAGACAGGAAAACCTATCTAGGGATTTATTGCACTAAATAAATATTACAACAAATACCATACTTTGGATATTTTAGATATATTTTTATATTATGTTCTTTTTGTATATTTTAGCCGTATTAAATTTGTCATAAATGCATAAAAATCCGCAGTCTATTCATAATTATTGCATTTTAATAGTTACAGGAAAGTTCATTGAATTAACACGTGGACTGTCATGGGGATCAGCGGTGATCGGCGCTATTGAATTCAATGAAATTTTATATGACTTTTAAATTATAATATTTACGAATTTTCCAATTAAAAACAGACGTTCAAAAGATAAAATTCTGCTGTGTATACATTATTTGTGCCTTTGAATTTTCTACTTTGTAAAGATTGAATTTAACACTAGAACTATCGGCGTTAAATCTATCATATTTCAATATATTAAATAAGTACTTTGAAAAAGAGGGAATCAAGCGACAGGAAACTTGACCGATTGGATGATTTATATTTATTGATATAGACGTAGAATATTTACTCTATGACTCTTATATAAACTTGGAGAATTTTTTGAAAAAATTTTGTACCAGTGTGGTTTGGTAGTTTTAGCGTTAAATAGGAAAAGTATCATTTTGGTGAAACTGATAAAACAAGCGAAATGTCAGCGACATTCAACGTGTTAACACTAGATTTACGGAGTCAATTTGACTCATTCAAAATTTGATTACTACATTTATAATATACTGGTTAGTTAATTTTTTAGTAATAAATCTTTCATTCCAATTGATTTGGAACTATTTTCTTTACAAAAAATTTCAATTTTCTTGTATGAATCAAATTGGCTTCCTTCAGAAAAATAGGTATATCAATATCCGTAAATCTAGTGTTAATAGCGCCGTGCACCGGTGACCCCCATGACAGTCAATGTCTTAATTATTCTAAGTATATCTTCCTTATTTTATGCTCAATTATAGGAATTTCGTCAGTAGTAATCAAGAAATTGCTAAATACTCCTTGCAACTACTCAAGTAACGTTCTCTCCTAGTAATTTAAGAAAAATACAACGTTTAAAAACCGATCTTAAAATCCGCATCGATCAGCGCGGTAAATTAGAAGTGACTCACGTAATTACGTGCTCATAACAATGTGTCGCGTGTCATTGAAACGTTAAATTGACATACTCCATGTTGTTCTTCGTCAATGGTCCATTACATCATACATGGTTCTCTTCGCCGTTGCATCGTCCGTAATTGGATGAAGACGTATCTCGGAATTGCGAGAGCTTCGAGTTGCACGCTTTAAAAGCCAATTCCTTCAGTTTCTTATTTTCTTCCGAGACAGACGACTCTCCAATTTCCGCAATTACAGAGAGAAACGATTCGCCTGAGTATCATAGCGAATCTTTCAACGAGACGGAACTATATTGATCACTGTCGAGCACAAAAACTTCCCTTTTCCTGTAGACGAAACGTGCTTCCGATTAGAAGAGGAAACCGACAGGAATAATTCTCACATTATTCGTTGGAGTTGTGGAAAGTTATCTAACGGCTATCGGGAGAAAGAAATATAACCTGTTACGTAAAGTATCGCAGAGGTGGAATGGTCGGCTTAAGAAGTCGCTTTAGTAATCGTCCAAGGACCTCGTCGCTAAGTTAAGATAGAGCGCGAAAACGCATCAGTGACAAGTGCAAATGATATTATATAATTTGAAATTATCAACGTGACGAATGGACGTTGATATTGGGTAGGAGAGAGTTCATCGTTTATGATTTATATTCAATTCAGTTGAGATTTGAATTGGAGTTGTGTCTACAATTTAAATCGGAGTGATTCTTGTTTCTTTATTACGAACTTGTTTTTTAACTCTAGATCTATTGCTGCTAAATCGATTAGGTTTAAATATATTAAATAAATACCTTGCAAAAGTCAAGTGGTAAAAAATATGCTCTGTTAAATCAATTGTATGTTATAAAAAATAGGTGAAATATTTACTCTACTACTTATCTATCGATTTGAAAAGAATTTTTAAACAAAGTAGGAGCTCGACAATTTCACGGCGACTGTAAATTTAATGTTAATGCAGTCAAAATTTGTAGAAAGTTTAGTAGAATTAGTAGTAAATTATCATTGCGTCGTTACCATCAGCGGTTCACTTTTTACATTTAATTATAATTCATAAAGAATAGCCAATTGAATGACTAATTGAATATGAATATTCTAGTATTTTTTTCAATTTCAATTGCAAAGTAGAAGTAAAACATTTCAAAAATCCACGCGTGGCACGTGCACCTTGCATACACGATTTGCGACTTTACGAAGTAACTCGATTGTGAAATTTTATAGAATTTGCGCAGTCCATCAACTCATTAACCAGTTAGCTGTGTTTGACGAGTATACTCGTCATGCGTAAAAACTGCCACTGATTATTTAAATTGTAATTTTGACGTATAGTAAAATATATTTGTAAATTTCAAAATGTTTGAAGTAATTTGAGGCTATGCCGAAATAAAACGAATAACTAAAAGGTATAAATAATTTGAAATAGATTTATGCTCATCTCTTGATTTTTGTGACCCAAAATTCAAAAGAATTTTCGCCACAGTTAACTCATTAACGAGGCTATAGTTTTCACGAAGGAACGGTACTTTTAATAAAATAAAAATGCAAGTTCGAGGCATGATTAAAAACTTTTCCATTGATTCGTAGAAGCTCGAGGAAACGTCGCGCGTCGCGAGTCTCCACTTCGTGCCTTCGCGCCAAGGAAAAAATGTGCGGTAAAAATAACGACTTCCGTTACGCGTCGGCAAAAGTATTTGGCACGGGAATGACGTCACGTCCGTCGTCTAAAAACCCAACAGCGAATTATTTTTACGCGAATTCACGATGGCGCCACTTACTGAGTTTCCTTTGTTCATCGTACAACTTGACGCTGTTCAAATTTATGCATCTTAACTTCGTTATCGAAGTGTCTTTTATCACGCGCAACGTTACGCTAATTACTTTATAACATTTCCATCGAACGCTTTCAGACCTTTGTTATCCTCTCCAATATTCTCTTTAGCTACAGACTTCAAATTAATTAGTTTATTGAATTTTTTCTTTAAATTTTACAAATTTCAGCACCGAGTAATGTTTATCATGTTACAAATTCTTTTAACACTAGATTCACGAATTGAGCCAATTTCACTCATTGCAAATTTGATTACTATATAGATATAAATCATAAGTATTATTTTTGAAAAACATACCTTGGTTTTTAGTTACATAATGAAATATATGTAAATGTTGATTCCTCTCCGCCGTAGACCCCATCATTTCGCATTATAAAATGTGGTGTACCTATTTTTGGGATTGTGAGACAATTTGACTCATAAAATGATTTAACAATTAAACACATAACACTTGAAATTTGTAGCTTACATCATCCCGGGTATCTTGCGGCTTGCAAGTCGTATGTACGTGACTTCTTTCTCCTCTAATTTTTCTCTCCTTACGTACAATGATTGTATGAGAACCATCCCCTTGTTATCACCACTCCACTACATTATTTTTCTTACTTACCCACTCCTGTCATCATTTCGACATGTTCATTGCGCGTGATCAGAGCATTTTTAGTGAAAATGTATATCAAACACAGAGTTTCTACATTTTAATAATAAATCTTTCGTTTAAATTAGTTTGGAACTATTTTCTTCGCAAAAAAACTTTTTTTTATGAGTCAAATTGGCTCACTTCAGTAAAAATAGGTATATAATCTATATCCGTAAATTTAATGTTAACCCGTTGCCGCACACTTTTAATTTGACGAAAGTGCTCAGAAACACACACGAAAATATTTCGAACTTTTAAAGCATGAAAAATCGCACAAAAAGAACAATTGATATGATATCTGGAATGTTACATCTTTTTTTCGGTGTATTACTGAGTAATTAACAAATAAATACATTAGTACAAAAATGTGCAGGACGGCTATAGCCGTCATTTGCGGCAACGTGTTAAGAATACCTTCCATCGATACAAGTCTTATCACTGTCATTTTCGTGTTCTTCAGTTCACGCGTCCTCCAGCTTGTGCGTTCTCCAATTCCTGCGTTCTCCATTTCCTGCGTTCTCCAATTCGTTCTCCAGTTCGCGCAATCGGAACGTGGCGCGTTATTCGATCCCGTTTCGCGCACTTCCACGAGGATTTCATTCACGAATCATGATCAGCTAATGCTACCGTGCTAAGTTCCCCTCGCAGCGGTTACCGTGATCTATGGTGAAATCTTTATCGCGTACCAGATATCGGTTGCCCACGTGCTCCGTCCACGTCTCTTTGAGCTCGCTTTGGCTGGGCTTCTATGCAGATATCCTCACGTGTCCGCCCACTGTCTTCCCTCCTATTCATTCTTCGTTGTTGCGTGTCTTGGCTAGTGGATTTGTTAAGGTTTTACGATACGATACCTCCGATATATCTCAACCCGATAACTTCCCGCGGTATTTACTTCCCTCGTTTTCCTATTAAGTGCTCTCCGAGGCTACCTATCGTCTCCTTTATTTTCCTCTATTTTGTTCCAACTTTTGCTCCAGCTATGGTGCCGCTTAACGAAGTATCCTTTTATTTATACATCGTGGAATTGGAATTTTTCCTTTTACTTACAAACGCCAGACGAATTTAGATTCTGCATCTGCTTTTCTACAAACTTGAACGAGAGAACTTGGCGCGTGAACTTTTTGTCTTTGAACGACGAAGAGTTATAAATCCATCTAGCCACGTGCACGTTTAAACGTCACCGTTAACTGCAACCATATCCGGTGACTTTTTAGTTTTTCTCTCGACGTTATTTTCATCGTACGCACTTTAAAGCGGTTTTCTCGAGAGAACTTTTCATACGGCGGTACGTCGCTAATATTATTGCAGAGTTTAATCAGTTCCGTTCTTCCGGCATGAAACGCTCGTTGCATTTTACATTCCATCGTTGAGTCAGCAGGTTTACGAGCTCGGGAGATTTCTACCTACCACGCCCTATGGCGTTAGCACGAATTTCGCGTTTAGATCGAACCCAACTTGGCTAGCGCCACGAGTGATTTTGAATTATTATTCTAACCACGGTTCCTTTTTTTTCGTCGCGCTATTCGATAGAATAAATCGACGGAAAATGGAGCGTATTGCGCGTAATATTGCGAAACTTTGTAAGCCACGTTGGTTGATTTAAATCAAAGCGAATGTAACAAACGAAATTGCTCCAGGAATAACTTGTCTAATATTTGTTTCCTCGTGCTGTTCGACTGGAAAGGATCTTCTTATTTCACAGAACGAGGAAGATAGCGATACACTATTCCTTAGTTCAATTTAAATTTAAATTGATGGACAAACGTTGTTGCATTGGAATAACTTCCGGCTATCCGAGATATTCTCCATCTTGAATCTTAACTGGAAAAGATTTTCCATTCGTAGAGTGAATACGAATCGTTATTCCCAGATGAATACGAGCTAAAATTAATTCAATAATTGAACCAAATAACTCCAGAAATAATCTTCGAATATTCCACATCGTTTCTCTTCCACCCATTCGACCAGAAATGACCTTTCGTTCGCTTAAAGGCTAAGAATATTAAAAAATTGTATGTATTTCAGAATTGAACTACATTTAATCTCCCTCCTTAACCCTTTGACGTACAATGACGAAACGTCATTCATTTCATATGCCATAGTAGACTTTGACGTCTCTGAGACGCCTCTTCTGTGGACACTGTACAGTATATTATTACGTTATTTAATTACTTCACTGGTGCATCAACAGAACTACTAATTCATTATTTTATAATTGTACTTAATTATTGTCCATTCAACCTAATTACATGTTATATGGCAATGCAAATTTCAAAGTACAATATTCTGTTTCTCAGCTTGCACCTAACTGTTCAGTTGGACCAAATTAAATAATATTTTTTGGACATTAGAAATTCTATTTTATTCGTATGTCAAGTGGTTAATATAACATACTTTTCTACTGATACTCCACCGGAAGTCATCTTCTATTTCCAAAACTCTTGGCCACCGTAGGACGTTATTTTAGGTCACCTAAAATTAATCTCAACGCTTTTCATTCTGAAACGCTTCCTCGTCGTTTAATCGAACTTTAAACGAGCCATTAGATCAAAAATGGAGCACACACCGCGGCATAATTTCGCGGAAAACGTTATCTGGCACAGAAGCCTGCTGAAATCGATCGGCGAACGCGCCGCGTTGTCTACGGCGACGCCTGCACCCTGACGAACGTGTAACGCAACGATTACACGATCGTCCTGACGTGCAAAAATCGAGGCCACTCGAGGAAGATCGGACACACGGAATTGTTCGAGCTCTTTGCATTTAAAGAGCTATCGCCGAGGGCTTACAATCAGCAAGGAAGCTTCACCGATCTTCGTTTTCCCCTCTATGGGAGATCTCACCGACAGAAATCATCCGTGGTATCGTTTAATACGATCGTGTTCATCGGTGATCGCTAATCGGTACATTACGCTCCTCGAGAAATCACAAAACACAGGCTGTCGATCTTGCGGTGGTCGCTGGTACCGTAATCTCGTCGCTGACGATTTCCGAAGATAGTAATTATTGTGGTTAACGAGCAACCGGACAGCGGCCACTTATCGACACCGGGTACCAATGAAGGATCGTTTATCAGTGCTTGTCTTCCTTGAACGCGTATCAAAGTGTCTTGGAGTAAAACCATGTTGTCTGGGAAAAGGATGGCTCTTTGGTAGGAAATGATGGAGTTTACAAGTAGAATTAAATTGGGTGATTATTGCGCGCGATTTGAAATTCTTTGGTGGACGACGTTGTTGGAATGGGAGATGTTGGTTTTTCCTCTTTAATCGGTCGGTCGATAGAGACATTGTGAGCTTACAAGGACTGCTGAGGGGATAGTGAAATTGGACAATTTTTAAACCTCTGGTAAGAATTACAAATATATGAAAGAAATTTAATAAAAATATATGAATAGAAATTTTTCTATCATATATGAATTTTAAAATTCATTTTAAATTTGTGAAGAAGTGAGGGCCAACGTTTTGAGACGTTAGAGATGAGAATAAAAATTGAAAATACGAGGGAATCAAATGATAGAATACCATAGGGAAAATTGAAAAATAAGAGTGGTGCAGTTCCTATATTACTTTTTCTTTAACTTTTCTTTTACGTATCTTAACCGGTTAACCGGGGAATTAATTTTTGTTCAACTTGTTCCAAATTGGAATATCTTTTTTTACAGTGAGAAGTAATATCATTACATCTAAAGTACTACGTCAAGATTAAACGGATACGAACGACATAAAATGTAATGCGTTCAACATATTACGTTTAAAAATTTTAAGGAAGAAAAAATCGACAAGCTTACTGGAGTTTTCTTTCAGATATGACGGAATTATTCGTCACGCCCGGTTAACAGGTTAAGGATTTTCTGTTTATTCTCTATCGATAGGAAGACCGTTTGAAAAGTAGGTCTCTCGATGCATCTTCATTTTCATGCTTCTCAGAGATAAAGGGGTGAAATGGTGAAGACGTATTTTGCTGGACGAAAATTCGTATCGTGCGGGTAATTGCGTAGTTAACGGAGGAGTCTCGACCGGTTTGCAATTAGAAAGGTAACGAGTAAGGTTTGCCACTTCGGCCCTCTTTGATCGCTTCCTTCCTCTCGCGCAATCCATCGGTAAAGCTATCGGTTCGGTGGCTGTGTGACGCAATTTCTCTGTGCTCACGATGTTGCGCCAAGTGACATTTAATAGGTTTCCAAACCAATTGTCCGTTTTGCGATTTACACCTTCGATTGCACGATGTTTCAATGAATCAATTGAGCATTTTCACTGGAAAATTTCTCTGTATAAATTTTCACTAGGACGTTTACTATGTTGATTTGGTATGCGACTCTTAGCTGTGTAGATTACTCACACGAAGATTAAAATGTTGTTGAGTTTCACAGTGGCAACTGAGGATTAATTAAATACTCCTTAGTTTAAGGGTTAATTAATTAATCAATTATTAACCCTTCACACTCCCACCTGAAGGGACATTTTAAGTATACTTTATCATTCGATTGCCCCCTCTAAGGGGATCTTCGAATTTATTAGTGATTACAGAGGATGAACTTATTGCACTGCAACTTTTTAAGAAATGTTTGTTTATCTAAACTTTTCTATTGAAACGACACAATGTTGCAAATAGTTAACTACCGCCAAATTACTAATATATTATAGCGTCAGAGATGGCTCGGAGTGCAAAGGGTTAATTCGAGAAATTCGGGGTACCATTTTTTTCTTTATTTAACACGTTGACTGCCATGGGGGTCACCGGTGACCGGCACCATTGAATTCAACGAAATTTCATGTAACTTTGAAATTGCAATATTTATGAATTTTCGGGCATACGGAATATTTAAATATTAGCGTTAAAAATATAAAGATCTGACAAATATCTATCTATCTGTATCTTTAAAGTTTCTACTGTATAAAAATGAGAATTTCATAGAAAATGTTTTACTTCAGTAGAAACCATGAAATTAGCGAAATATCGGTGGCGTCCGACGTGTTAATTTCAAATTATCAATATTTTGATAATAAAATATTTGGGAAAAATTGCAATAGGAATATATTTTTCATAAAATATTCATTCTATCTTGTAACCAATTTAACCATAAAAGTCTGTAGCCGTGACTCGAGAAAAAGGAACTTTTGAGAATTTCAGTGAGATTGAGAAGGTTAACGCTCGGCGTATCACCGTCGACGAAGCGAGCCGATAATTAAATTATGCAAATGATGGCAATTGCGAATGCGAAATAAGCAAATGCACTCACCGTGGCGTCCGATCTGCATAATCGTCCTTATAAAGTGCCAACGGTATCGTGACTAATTAGCTGATCCCGAAAACAAGAGGTTACTTGTTCCGCGTTCACTTGTATCTCAAAGTACGTACTTTTTTTATCATCAAAGAGAAACAAAGAATCTTTAATAATTCTCGACAACCGCAATTCCACGTTTTTCTTCCTCGTTAAAATCCATTAAGCCTTTATACAATACATTATTACTTAACGATCGACAAAGTTCAATTTCAATCAGTCTCTATCGACCAACCGAAAATACCACTTTATCGTCGACCTTTGAGAAAGTTCTACAATTAAAATAGCGATCGTACGATTAACGTTCGGTATTTCACAAATATGATCGTCGTCGTTGGGTTTTATCTCGACTTTGCCATCTACGGCAGACAACGATCGTTCGAAGCGTGACAATGCGCGAAGGCTATCCTCGTCTCATTAATATTTTCGAAAGTAAAGCAGGAAAAAGGTCAGTTCGTGTCTAGTTAAGATCGTGTCGTTGGTTCTGCTCGTGCCCGTTTACCGTGCCGGCTTTTATAACCGTTAATTACCGCAGTTGCACTCGCGTTTCATTCTCTCTCTCTCTCTTTCCACCCTCTCTTTCATTCTCTTTTCTCCCTTCGTCCGTCTTTCCCTACCAACTTGCATTTGCATCTATTGTACGACCACTCGCGGGACACTGGAACGTTTCTCAGTTCTCGTAATTGACCCTCTAAATTGTAAAGTCGTTGGAACACACTTTATTCACGAGTTGGCCAAGTTGGGTAATACCTCTGTAGAATCAAGGGTTTCTAGTTACAATAGGAATGACATTTTTACCCTATCACATCCTATGATTGGAGTTTACATCATTTTGTCGTTCTATCTAAAATATTGTCTCCCATATAATATGTATATGGTGGTTTTGAGGATTAGAGAATTTTTGAAATAGAAAATTGAAAATTCAAACTAGAGCAAACTGCGTGGAAACTATTAAACTTCAATATTTAGAAAAAAATATTTGAAGATGTGGAAAAGATGAGCGATTCGGTAATTTTGTATCTTTTAAAATCAATGTAGATTATCTGTTTTTTGACTGTTCTGTAAAACTGGAGAAGTTTTAGAGAAAATTAGGAACGAGTTGATAGTTCTAGCGTTAACACTAGAACTACCAAGCATGTCAAAATGACTTGTTCTCAATTTTTTCTAAAAATGCTCAAAGTTTATAGGACAGTTCTAGAGTAGATATTCTACGTTCATCTTATAAAATACAGATTGCCTAATCGATCATCTTCTCCGCCTCTTGATTTCTTTTTTTTTTAAATTTACATATTTAATATATTGAAATATAGCAGATTTAACGTCGGTAGTTTTAGTGTTAAAGTAGAATCGTAGAAGTTGAGTTTTCCTAATGGTAAAATATAGAGAAGATTGGAATAGACTGTTTAAATGGAACTTGGATGTTTCAAGTAACGAGATAGGAAAGCGTGTAACATGCTCGCAAATAACTACGTGGAAAGCACGTATGTGCAGTGTCACTTTTACCCGGTACGATGGTGTAGCGTATGGGTTGCCTCTGTGGACGGGGATTAATAGACGCTGACGAATCGAACCGATACGGTGCTGGGAACTTTGTTACTCTCTCGATTGCCTCTGCTGGCTGCTAGAAGAACCTCGGACACTAAATTCACAACGGGGTCATCGCAGACGTAATACCAAAGCTAACAGACTTAATCATAGAACGGTAAATGGGAGCATCGCGTCGTCTTTGGAATTCCATTCTCATTACACAGTCTCCTTTCGCAGTTGCGAGTGGTGGATCTTCACGATCTGAGACACTTTCCTTTCATTTACATTACAAATGATTTGTAACTCTCTGTCTAGACGATGGCTATTTTAATTGTACATTTATTATTACCAGTATGCATTCAAATCCTTTAACCAGTTAGCTGTGTTCGACGAGTATACTCGTCATGCGTAAAAGCTACCACTGGTTATTTAAATTGTAATTTTGACGAAAACTACAATAAATTCGTAAATTTGAAGATGTTTGGAATATTTTGAGACCATGCCGAAATAAAACGAATAACTGAAGGGTAGAAATAATTTGTAATAGATTTATGCTCATCTCTTGATTTTCGTATCAGAAAATTCCAAAGAATTTTCGCCACAGTTAATTGGTTGATCCTAATTTATTCAATCAGTCGAAGATAGACACTGAAGTGCACATATTTATAGAAATTCTCAATTGAAATAGAAAAGTTAGAAAATTTCAAACTCTTTTTTTGTCATTGCAGCGCATTTTAGTAATTATAATTTCACAGAATTTTTTTGTTATAGTAACCGTTTATTTTCTACGATAATTCGTTTCGAAATGGAAAAGGCGTGTCAGATACTTCCTTCAGAATTTTCTGCCTCTTGCAAGGGCATCGTAGGAGCAGACGTAAACAAAGCAGAAAGAAACGAGGCTCTTGGAAAAGGCACGCAGAAATAGGATAAACGAAGGGAATGCGAATCGCGTGGAGCATGTTGGACTTCTAATTTTATATACGGGTGGCTCGATTCTCTCGATTCCACCCGACAACCGACGCTCTAAAACAGTCTTCTTCTTCTTCTCCCTTTCGAACCGTGGCGCGTTCCTCGCGCCACGATTTTCGAACGCATTCTTGCGTTCGCGCATTTTCCGCAAGGAATTCGAGGCGTTACTATCGCCTCTTTAACAGCGCAGTCGGACGAGCAGGTTGCAAACCACGAGAAAGTTTTCTCGAAACGGCTGGTGGCATTGCAGCTCTCTGCTGCATCGACCAACGTTTCGTTAGAGATGAAAAGCGTTTGATGTTACCGCCACTCGTTATCAGAAGTGTTATCGCAGGAATTGCAGATCTGTTTTGCTAGGATGATGAAATTTTTGCGATTTCTTTTATGAAAATTTTGATAGCCGTTGACTATTCGATTTTCGTAGCTTGAAATCGAGGGTAGAGTTATTTTTATTAAGAATTTTTAATTCATTTTTTTAATAGAAATTTTGCTTTATAGTTTCAGGAATTCGCCTTGTGAGGGCCAGACAATTTAAATTTACTTAACTCTGAATTTTTTTTAAACTGAAACTGCCGGCAGTAAATCTATTGAATGTGAAAATATTAAATAAATATGCTTGAAAATCAGTAATTAAGAGATGAAAAAGACGATTAACTAAGTAATACGTATTTTAAGTGATATATGAGGAATATTTTACCTGCAGTTCTTCTGGAAATTGAACGAGCTTTGATAAAATATTAAGAACCGGTTAATTTAATCACACTGGTAATTTTCATGTTAATAAACATTCATGCAATCGCGGTATAGTTTGAATTGGAGATCAGCCTTATCTCTCTAACTAAGTACAAACCATCTTACTTATCCTTCGATACTTAATTTAACGAAGTAATTGCAATTAGCCGGAACGAAGTTTCGACTCGTGAAACGTAGCCGCGGCAAAGTGAATCTCACGATAAATTCGCAGTGCATTAAACGTGGAATGGGGAGGAGGACTAATTACAGTCCAATCGGCTGCAATTTTTGAACCTAGCGGTTTTTCCAGTCGGTTTGCGATTGACGCGTGTCCGCAAACGATTCAATTAAATTTCCCCGACGGGGAAATGCAGTCGAGCGATTCGTTTTGCATTTGCCGGCGTATTATCAACAAACACGGCATCGGACGTTCCTACACTTTGCCGTCTCGTTTCACTAGTTCCGTTACGATTGCTAAACTTCCATAGGAAAGAAACGATTCGTAGCTTCTTGCACGACGACCATCGGCTTTCTTCGTCGACCGGAAAAGAAAATCGACGCTTGGAACTCGCAATGAAAATTGTGCACGATAAAAAAGTAGAGGGAGGAAGAAAGAAAGTAGATAGGGGGAAAGTAAAGAAAAATCAATGATTAATTTAACACTAGTACAACTGACGTTAAATTTATTACATTTAAATATATTAAATAAGAACTTTGGAAGAAGAGGAATCAAGGGGTGGAAAATATGATCGGTTTGATAATCTGTGTTTTATAAGATCAACTTAAAATTTCTAGTCTAGGACTCTCCTGCAAACTTAGGGAATTTTTTGAAAAAAATGTGAACAAATCATTTTGACTTGCTTCGTCGTTCTAGTATTAAAATCTTCGAAATAAAATCAAGTAAGATAACTTCCTCTTATCTTTCTGTTACAGGTGAGTCACCAGTTTATTTAGCAGTTTTATGATTTCGCTATGACCGTGTCGTAATTCATCGCGGATTTACGGCATAGCACGGAAAATGACCCACCGAAGATCAGGTAAAGATTCAACAATTTCTAATCTTCCTTTTGAACATTAAGTAAACGACGTTATCGAGTGATAAATAGCCTCGTGCGAGATATGGTAGAAATGTTGAAATAAAAAAAGAAGAATGAAACATACAAGTAAAAGAAAGGAAAGATGAAGAAGAAGAAGAGAAAGAGAAGGCTGTTTTCGCGCTTTCACCGGCATTCGAATGTTTCGAGGCTGTAAATGAAGATACGAGCGATGGTGAAAATGGCAGTCGGGCTATTTGACATTTAAACGCTTCGTTTTAACAAGCGTAACGCAATAAATATCTTACGCTGCTATGCCCACCATACGTTGAAAAGTAACGTTATAGAATGTACGCATTTTCAACTGACCTCCCTAACCAGTCAGTGAGCCACCTTGCGCGATAGAAGCCTTGAGAAAGGCGTTTGCAAATTTTATAATATCCTTTCAACACTCTTTTTACAAATTCTTTTGACATCTTGCCATTTTTCGTGTGCTAGAAGGAAAAAATTGTTCGGGATCTTAGACACATTTTTTTTGTTGCTTTTTTTTTTAAATAGGAATTTTATTAACGTTGAATAAATTTACGATAGTTCTACGTGCTCGATTTTCTTGAGTTGTACCGTGGAAAGCTGAATTGTTGGCACTCGAGATACGTGCAGAATTTACGCGACGAATTCAGAATTCAGAATCTCACTGCGGATTTGTATTTTTCATTTATCTAAAATATCCCATTTGGCTCTAACCGCGAGAAGACGTAACGATCGAATGCCGAAAATAGACTTGGCCCGATTCTAAGGTAAAAACGCTCCGAGACGTTTTCTCAGGATCGTCGCGGTGCTTCCTATTTCCTCCGGAATTTACAGATGTCTGAGGAAATGGAATTCATCGTTCACCGATTTTATTTATCAAACGTACCTTCCTTGAACTTCAATCTCTTTATCAGTTAATTTGATAAAGTGTTCGTTGATTTATTTGAAAAATAGATTTGAATTCAATGCGTCGAAAGGAAACGTTACATCTTTTACCTCTTGGTAGGAAGAGTAGGTGCATTTCTTTTTAATAAGAGCTACGTGAAAATTCTGAATTCTCGTCGATAAATAACTGAACAATTAATTTATTGGTGAAAATTAAGTGTTCATTAATTTTACGAGGGGAGAACGTGACATGGAGAATATCGGTGACGAGAAGTTCCAATTATAATCGAACGAGCAGACCGAGAAATATTCAGTTGAGTTCATTTATTATTATCTCATTGAGTCGACTGTAATTAAGGCCATTCAGCAAGCAACAGTCTATAGGTAACGTTCGTTCGAAACGAATCAGAAAAATTTGCCACAGCTTTTTGCTTCTTTTCAACGTTCTACTCGGGCCCCCTTTGTGCGCAATTTTTTTTCCCCGTTTCTTTTTCGCCTTTTTACAAAATACACGAAAAATGTTTCCGACGTAGAACGAATTTTATATACGCCGGGAAAAGTAACTTTCTCTTTAACGAGGAACTCGATAATTAAAAGTATTTCGACCTTTTTTCACCCCTTCTTTTTCTAGATTCTCCAATGACTGGTATGGTATTATCTGGTTATTTACAACATTAATTACTATGAGTAAGAAGAAAATGCACGATGGAAAATTGTGTCAATTAGTATGTAATTACATATTCCTCTTATTAACGTGATACGATACTATTTACATAAAAACTTCGTTGACAGAGTTTACTGGAATTGCAGCTTCAGCAACGTTTATTTTCGTTCATTCGTTCCATGAATGAGTCGCAACGTTTGAAATGCGAATTTTCACGAATGATTTTGTAAATTCTTGGTAACGTTTGAGGATTAAATTTTTTCTATTTCGTCTAGCACTTTTTGCGAGGAAAATTCAGGGAAAAAGCGACGCGCAAACACACGAGCAGCGAACCGTGCTGCGCTGATGTTGATTTTTAAGTCTTTGAAGCTTGTTAAGTTAAATTTCAGTATACAGTTTTTTTCTTCTCATTTGCATATTAAATTTACTGTTCCTCGCTCCAATTTTGAACATTATTCTACGTAAAAATTCGCTGCATTCATATACGAAAGTTTTACTTTAATACTATAAATTTGTCCACAGTTTTAATTTAGTTATTACTAATTCGGTTACCTTATATTTGAAATTCTAAATTTCTGCAGGGTCTGGTAGGTCACAAAACTGTAACTTTTCCGGGACCAATTTTTCACACTACTTTTCATTTCATGCAGAAAAGAACATGCGCCTGAACAAGTCTAAAAATGGAGAGGCTGGAAAATATTACCATACTCATTTTTTCATACATATTCGTCAGAATAAATCCATCAGTTTATTTTTGGAAAGTTTAAATTTAGTTTTCCCATTTGTAATTTTATTCTCTATGGGCTCCTGTAACTTTGAAGCAACGTAAGACACATCTAATCTTCTATTCCTCAAAGCCAAATTTTAAACTGTGCCCCATATTATAATTTAGCTCGTGAAAATCATGAAATCCTTTACAATTCAATGTTTCAAAATCAGGTTTAATCATTCAAAATTGTACTTTTATCATTTTATAATTATGCTATCCTGAAGTTGATCTTCAGGTACGACAAAAAATTCGCTCTATAGAGGATTAAATTATCCTTAACCCTTTGCGCTCCGAATTATTTTATTAACTTTTTGTCAGATAAGCAAATATAATCTCGGAAAATTGTCTACTGTTGATTATTCGTTTTTATTTAATACTAGGAACAATTGTAGATACTGCGGTGTATTCCTGTTAAAATGCAAAATTATTGTTGATTTCGAAAAGTCGATAATTAGTATATGAAACATTAAGTGTCACAAAAAGCTGTGTCGAGTGTAGCTCGACATAGGAGTGAAAAGGGTTAACACTTTCAGCTTACAATTAGTTGAAGTCCATTCAGAAGTTTTGGCCATATTTTTGCGATTTGGGACTCCTCAGTGATAATAGATGGACTTTTTGTTCTAACTTGAACAATTTCCTCTATTCCCACCATATATTTTCCTCAGAATTTGCCTTTTTCTACCTGAAAATAATGATAGCTTAGAAACCAGAAATTTCGTTTTAATTCCTCTTAAATATTAGAACAACTGTACAATTTCCAGTTAGTTCCTGGGATTTGAACAGCAAAATGAAAGCTCATCGTTCGTTGAATTGCGTTCATTTTGTTTGTCAAAGCAATTCCCGGTTAAACGTTGCCTGCATTCGGTGGGAATAATTACGCCGCCCAGTTGAAAGGTGTTAAGCTACCCGTTTTGTACCCAGCAAATTGCCATTAAACGTTACTCTCCCCATTAAACTCACTCTCGATTCATGGAATTATTAATTCCATGGCTGCAGCGAATCCTAAAGCTATCGAACGTTCGTTCTTCATCGTGCTGTTTATTCCTTGAATAAAGCTACGAATTTATTGGGTTGCATTAAGAGAGATTAAGGTGTTTTATGTTCCTTCGAACGTGAATAATCATTCTAAGGATTATAACAAATGATAAACTCCATTAGATGGATTAAGTACCATTTAATATCGGCCTTGCTTTGGAAACTGTAAAAAATATTGAATTGACAAAGTTCTCTCATACAGAGACTTGAACTTTTTATTAAACTTTATTTTACTTAGTCTTATTCCTGTACGTTTTCCTCTACCTGCAATGAGTAATCATGTTCAACTGAAAACTTTTAATATTAACAGAACTTTGCACCGTGGATAGAGTACCTTATTTTCTGTAATAGAAAAAATTACTTTTTCCTTGGACCAACATTTTTCACATTTGCAAGAAGTTTCTGCAATATGAAAACTTTCAAATTAAGAATCTACCATCACTAGTATGAGAAAAGATACAGTAATTTAACGTACGCGCAAAGTTTTTTCCCTTTACGTGCAAGTTTCGTAATTTAGATGCTCGTAAATTACCATCTAAAGACCGTAGTTAATTATCGATAAGGATTTTGAAAAAATTAATTTATTTAAGTTACGGTTATATTAATTTTTTTTTATAACGATCGAGAAAAGTCCTCGAGGATTTTGCAAATATGGAGAAGATTGGACTTCGGTGACGCGAAACCGTGTGGCAGGTGATTTTCGGTTTCCATTGCGTCGATTATTCCGCGGTTTGCGGATTGTAGTTTGGTTTTGCAGTTTAATGATTATTTGTAAACTGATTCACCACTGTAATTTTAGTAGATTTAATCGGTAGCTGATTTGATGCCAGATTGATTATAAATTAAATTATATTACATTATATTAAACCGTTACTGTGGTGGGTACGAAATACAATGAAATAAAATGTTTTTACTTTTAATTGGTGTATCAGAGCTCCATTTACCGCAACATTTTGGGAGATTTCCTCTTAATTGTTGTTTAACGTATCTATTATAACTTCAGTCGATTGAAATTCATTTAATCAAAACTGACACTTTGCATATTAACCATATAATTATTAATATATTATTAACTCCAGAGTGTCAGCTAAACGTCAAAATTGTAACGTATAGACAAAGTTACCATAAGAATTGTAGTAAAAAAAATATAAAAGAAAAAGTTTTATTAACTTAGTAAACCGACTTAGTAAATTCAGAAAGCTAGATGAACTTTTAAGACGTCCTTTCGTTCCTTCATTTCCGCGGTATTAATTGACGTCACTCGGCATTAAGAGTAGTGCTGAAAAATCTGTCTTTCATAAAATTTCTGTCTTCGTATCTGACCAAAATTCTATAGAATTTCCTCGGATTTTGACCGTCACTCGAGCCCAGACCGAGCCTGTCATTGCCAGAAAGGATTTGGGAAATGAGATCCGACTGTCATTTGAAATTCATCAAGATTTTCCTTTTTCAGTGAGCAATTCGGACCGCACATTTCACAGACGACACTTTCGTTGACCCGAAACGCCGGTAATAACGATGGTTTCTCGGTGAACCATCATAATGAACTCTTCGACTCGACGTGTGACGAGTGTCACAAAAAATCGGGTCACTTCGACAATGCGAGAACTTCACGGATAGAAATGAAATAGCGAAAGATGGAGAAATAAAAAAATAAAATGTTACAAAAATTCTCATTGTCGAGGCGTCACCTATTGCTCGAACATCTCCATATTTCTCACTGGAGGTGGAATATCTTTCTAATATTTTCAATATTTTTCACGTACTGTAGGATGAACGGTTTTAAATGCATAGATTGCCTCAAACTATTTGTAAGAGTGCTGGTGACTGTTTGGGTTGTGAGTGAATGTTTAGATCTTAGTGTGGCTGATGCCTGTTTGTATAAATGAGAGTAAATTGTGAAAGAATGCGAGTGTTGCCCGAAATCGTGGTGCGGGTGTGTCGCAGGAAAAGAGCAACACTGTATGAATGAGGATGGATATAAGCGTGTCTGGACGAAAACTGTGAGCAGAGTGTTTCGAGAGTTAGTTGAGAAAAGGTTTGTGAGCGTTAGAGAGTTCGAGCTGTGTTAAATAAAAAGGCATTTATAAAGAAAACCTTTATTATTTCCCACAGTACTATATAATATTTTCAAAGGAACATTTCTCAACTACATTGAACACTTCTTTCATAAAATTTCCATTTTCACAATTACCCATGAAGCAAAGAATCTCCTAGGGGCTTTACTTTAATTGAAAATTTGATATTAGATCAGACCTTTAAAACTTTGAAGCTCCATATCACAAATATCATTCAATGGAGAATCCCTCTCTCGTTTAATATTCCATCAAATAGCTTATTACTTCCATCGAGACGCCTAGAGAATCCAAACAAACCTTCATCCAGATCGTATAAAAATAGTAAGAGCTACATCAATAATTTTTCCACGAGCTCGGAATTTTATTTCTCAATGGTCCACCCACGCTTCGAAATCCAATTGTACAGGATCGATAGTAGACGACGTTCTCTCACGTCTACGTGTCTCTCAATCCGTTAATTGCACATGCGCCTTGAAAGTACTTAAGATAGGTCACGGATTCTACGAGTGGTAATTGTGCGGTCCTCCTTTCGGTACATCGTTGTGGAGGCTTCAAATGGAACAACTAAATCATGGCCAGTTTCACTTTGAATCTGCCTACGCGATACGCCTCTGTACTCAGGAATTCGTTCTACTCATTGTCGCCTGATTATTTCATTCTTTGTTAATAATAACATCTTTACCTTCCCATTTTCCGTGTAATTGCATGCATTACAATAACATATCATCGAATCACCGTAGATGACAGTTGTGAAAATGTATCCTGGAAGAAAAATGTTCCTTGAAGGCTAGGCTAGAACTTGCAACGAGTGGAGACGTGTTATCCTTCGTGCTCTCTTAAAATTTTGTAAAAAATTATATTTGCTGTTTCATAGCTGCGGTGGTTTAGGATCCACTTAAAACTTTACCGACCGGTATTTTTTAACTTCCTACTCACTTTTGATCGGTCACTTGCACGCAAATATTTCCTTGATACTGATATCTCTACGAAAATTGCAAAGTTTCTTCACTGAGTCCTTGGCACAGTTAACCGCAATGAAAAATACTAATTTATTAATCGCCGTAGCGACCAATTAATAAGTTAAAAGTCCAAAAGTGTTAGGCCCGAAAAGCCGATTAATCGGCTACCGGTCGGTGAAGTGTTAACACTAGAACTACCAAACCAGTCAAAATGACTGGTACATAATTTTTTCAACAAATTCTCCAAGTTTACGTAAGAATCATAGAATAAATATTCTGCGTCTATATCAATAAACGTAAATTACCCAATCGATCAAATTTCCCGCCGCTTGATTCCCTCCTTTTCAAAGTACTTACTGCATTTATTAAAATATGTTAGATTTGACGCCGGTAGTTCTAGTGTTAAGAAGGTTCTCTGTGAAAGTGTCAGAGTAACTTACAGTTGAAAAATACAAAATGAAGAAGATTTTTGCAATGTGCTTAACACACTTGAAAAACGAGATCTGAGGTGGATGAGTTAGGCATTAGGTAAATACTGGTTTTCAAACAGCTTGGATCTTAAGCTAGTGTATTAATCATCAATGTTATCCGATGAAATTGCGACATCGTTTTTATTATGTATTTTAACGTTAAAACTATCAACGATTAGTATGATATGCTTAAACAGCTGATACATATCGTTGGAGAAAATTAACGGGGAGGAGGAAGTACATAAACTAGTTTAATCGTTTAAATCTTAATACATAGATGGAAAATAAATCCAAAAATTGCATCGTTATGAAGTTGAGGATTTTACAAAAGATATGAAAAACTTGTTATTTTGTCAGTATTTGCAGAATTAGTTTTAACATCGACCGTGCTGCGCATGAAATTTGGTCCTCCATTCCAACTGAAATCGTGTTTGCGATGCAGCCTCGCTCGCAAAAATATCTCGACGATAAAATATTGTCCACGGAGGTAATTCTGTATCGACGCCGGATACGATTAATTGATCGAGTCACTCCTCGCTGGTGAAATATATCGACGGTGTTGGTATACAGTTTTATCGATGCCGTGGCACATACCTGTTTCATTGCGCATTGCCTCTAATTGCATACAGAGTGACGCAAAAATAATCGTGCGCTTTCATTGACATAGAACATTTCTAAAAATATAGCGCAAAGAACATTACATGATTTTTATTTTTACAAGACAAATGAAAATTTCTTTCTCTGCATGTATTTCCTAGTACGAATGAAAAAATTGTTTAGCTAAGTTATTTACTGGAAATTTTTCACAATATTTTTATCCTAATTATATTTTATTTTTTTCTCTATCAATTGGTGAAGATGTAACAAAATTTTGTACAAATATTTAAACATTCAAGAGTTTAGTTTTTTTGCGCCTCCCGGTGAATCGCGACAGTACTTTTGCGTCTGCTACTTTCGTTTCGATAAAATTCCCAATATTTGCCATGGCAAATAGTGTATATAATATTCCGTATTAGTCGAGCGGTACTCGAACGATGTTCCAAATTGAATATCGTTATTTTTTTTTAACTTTCGATCAGGTAGAGGCGCGGGATAATTGAAATCGGGTCGCGCTTCATCATCGGATGAAATTGCCTTCGCGAAATTCATTAAGAGGAGGATATTTTTCGCTCTATTCCACAGGATTTTCTCGTTGTTAGGCAACAGACAATAATAGAATATAAATATCTGTTATCTGACAGCTCGTTTCGATAAGTAACGTTACTACATTGCGGCTACCTTCGAAAGTGTCTAATTAGTTACACTTTCAACGAGCATCGTAACTAGGGCGATGCATCATGGGCGAATGCACCAGTGCAGGGTGCAGGATTAGAAGCAGGGTGTGTATTCTGCGGACGGAAAAGTCAAAATTTGATTTCTCTAGGGCTAAAACGGTTCCACTTTATCAATATTGCGTCGTAAACAAAATTTGGTGTTCTATTAGTCACATTTTTAAGGTCAAATTCAATTTGCACACTTAGAGGACCCAGGATTAGAAAGGGACTGTAGATTTTGCGGATAGGGGAAGCCAAAACTCTGATTTCCCAAGGCAAGAATATAATTTTGCATCGTTAGACGAAATTTACTTAAGGTTTTCTGTCGCAGTGTCCAAGATTTTGTAAGTAAGACACTATTGTTACATATGTGCACGTTGCAAAATTAGGATGCCATATAACAATCTCAAAATTTTGTATCATTGCTTCGTGTTAAAAAACTTTGTGTTCTATTACTTAATTGTAAGGTCAAATTCAATTTCACAATTGGAAGACCCAGATTTAGAAAGGGACTGTAGATTTAGCGGATAGGGGAAGCCAAAACTCTGATTTCCCAAGGCAAGAATATAATTTTGCATCGTTAGACGAAATTTACTTAAGGTTTTCTGTCGCAGTGTCCAAGATTTTGTAAGTAAGACACTATTGTTACATATGTGCACGTTGCAAAATTAGGATGCCATATAACAATCTCAAAATTTTGTATCATTGCTTCGTGTTAAAAAACTTTGTGTTCTATTACTTAATTGTAAGGTCAAATTCAATTTCACAATTGGAAGACCCAGATTTAGAAAGGGTCTGTAGATTTTGCGGATGGGGGAAGCCAAAACTCTGATTTCCCAAGGCAAAAATATAATTTTGCATCGTTAGACGAAATTTACTTAAGGTTTCCTGTCGCAGTGTCCAAGATTTTGTAAGTAGGACACTATTGTTACATAAGCGAAGGATGCAAAATTTTGTATCACTGCTTCGTGTTAAAAAAAATCTTTGTCTTCTATTAGTTAATTGTAAGGTCAAATTCAATTGCATATCTGAAGTACTCAGGATTAGAAAGGGACTGTAGATTCTGCGGATAGGGGAAGCCAAAACTCTGATTTCCCAGGGCAAGAATATAATTTTGCATCGTTAGACGAAATTTACTTAACGTTTCCTGTCGCAGTGTCCGAGATCTCCTAAGTAGGACACTATTGTTACATAACCGCAGGATACCATGAACCACTATAAAATTTTGTGTCACTGCTTCTAGTTCTATTTCACATTACAATTGCAGTATCGTTAAAAAAGATATAAATACCAAGCTATATACTATAATCACGCAGTATTAGGAGGATTCGAAATGTGGTTGCAGAGATGTGTACCAGCAACAAATATCGTTTGCGCCCCTGTAACTAGGACGATGCAGCTGCATGCGCGCAGAGTGCAAGATTAGGAGTAACCTGGACTCTGTTCATAGATAAACGGAAATTTCGTCCCTCCAAATATCGAATCCTCCCTCCTCCTCCCCCTTCTGTACAAATCGTGATGTGCATTTACTTTCAAAACTAGTTCCTCATCGCCCTCCGTCTCGTCGAAGATACCAAATGAGGGGTTGCTTCAAAATGAAAATCGATAGGAGCTTTAAGCGTCATCAAAGGTTACGTCGTATCGCAATTTCTCCAATGTCAGAGGAAACTTCGACTTTCCGCCTCATCGTTCTCGAAAAAAAAAACCAAGTATTACATTTCTCACACCGCACCCCTCGCAATTCCATTCCCTCCATTATTCTCCCTCTCCGTTGAAACGACCGTCGTAAATGGCTTCCGACGAATATATATCTGCGATATTTCGACGTAGCCCTGGATTTACTACTCTCACAATTACCTCAGTTCATCTGACCTACGGTGCGTTGCGTTCGCTTCCCTTCTTTTTCGCATTATTCTCATCCGATCGTCGATAGAGATCGGCAATGTTAGGCGTCCCACTTCGGAGGACCTGAGAGAAAGTCCCCTCGGGTTTTATAGCGTACACGTTGAAATTAGCACTTTTCATATATATTTTTTTTTCCCCCCTCGTCTTCTTCTAGAACAATGAATTTTACTAGAAACTGTCGTATTGTAAATATTACAATGGATGGAGAACACACGGAGCGCACCTGAGATACGGATCGGTGATGTCAATAAAGTTGGATATTATCTTTATACTTCCTCGTAGTCGTAACAATACAACGTTGGACCGATATTTTTTCTTTCTCTTGGTAGTTAGACGTATTTTGCAGGTTACTGGAACGTGCGGTAGTCGTAAAATGGTACACGCCGAGACTTCCGCCACGATTAGATAAACTTTAAGTTTAAATTGCTCGCTTCATGGCTCGTTTACTCGGGGAAAAAGGTAATGAATTTCAAGTGACTGACAGTACGTCGCTTTTGACAATAAGACTTTACATCATTCCAGCGGATCAAATTCAGCGAGCCACGAAAGTCTTTCTTATTCGTGATTCTCAGGATCTCGTAAAAGCACTGACCATACTGGGATATAATCTCTGAAAACGTTGTATTCCGACTGTCGTTGGTAGAATTAGACGTTCTAGATACTTTGTCTTGCAGCTGGACTCTATCTTAATTGGTGCAGCCTTGGTCGACCCACGTTGTTCCGTGGATCGGGTATTAGATAAAACGGTATTTGCAAAATAAGAGTAACAAGATGAAAGAAGCTGTAGACTCGTGATCCTTAAATCTACCTATCAGTTTTAGTTAATTAATCCAGTCGCACGAAAGTCTACCAGGTGTTGATCGATTCTAGTGCATGGTGTTAAAAAAATCTCGTCCCCCATTAACAAAGAGTATCGATACACTCGCGAAAGTATTTTGTTTTTCACCACCTGCATAAAATCTGACAAGCTGTTTGCCACAATTTATCACCCATTCCTCGCACTTTCAATCGAGACTTTAAAAATATCCTCTCTCCATGGCGAAAGTTTGAACCGCAAACTTGAAGCGATTCGTTAGGACATGGGAAACAATAGCGACCCAATAGTGTCACGCTTACCAAGTAACTCTTACGGAACAAGTTCCCGAATGTTCTCGCCGACAGAAGATGTTCGTTCTCCTCGAAATTCGATTCAGGCGGAAGTTTATTTTACATTCAGTCCGAGCTAGCACACCGCAGCCGTGTTCAGCATCTGGACTAAATTCCACGCGAAGTCGTGGAATTTAAATAAGATAAATTCAAGAGTTATCTCGTGATACCTTCGCGTGCCCTCTCTCTCTGTGGGTGAGGACATTTGCAAATAAACAAGGGATCCTTCTCGAAGATCGTCCTCATGGATACGAGGAGAACGAATCGGTGACGTCGACGTCGTCGTATCGACCCTCCCTGTCGGGCGCCGGCTGGCGTCACCCTGGCAACCCTCGCCCATTTCCTTTTGCATAGGAAAACCCGCATACCGGCAACAGAGAGATATCGTGTTGTTCGTACGTGGCGACTGGATGACGAGAATCTTTCTTGGCGCTGCTGGCTCTTCATTAGCGTTAGGTGCATCGCGTACTCGAGGATACTTGCTTGCACGAGTTCCTCCGCGTCTATCGCAACCATCCGACCTAAGAACTTACCGTCTATATACTTTCGTACCGGTGCCACTCGACGGTACGTTGCCTCGCGTCTTTCCTCGGGTGTTCGCCAATAGAGAATGATGAATGACATTGTTCGTGATTCTTTAGATTTGTTTTACTCTTTCTCTCTTTACTTTTGAATCGTGGAAGCACGATCTCCGTTTTGTGTGAACGTTTAGTACTTTTGAAATATTCTTTGAGATGTTCAAGGTAGCTTTTTGGAGTTTTACATGTATCTGTTGGAATTCTAAACTGTGTAAGGGGGTGGTAGTAGTTAATTAACCACTTGGCATTCAATGACGTCTGGGAGACGTCGTTTCATGTACCATGGTAGACTTTGACGTCTCCGAGACTTCAGGAACTGTCTCCGGTGGATGACGTATAGTATATTGTCATATTATTTAATTATTTCACTTGTACATCAACAAAAATACTAATTTATTATTTTATAATGTTACTTAATTATCGTCCATTTAACCTGGTAAATGTTACATGTTACATAACAATGTAAATTTCAGAATAAAATGTTTCTAAGCTTACACACAACTGTTCGGTTGGGCAAAATTAAATAGTATTTTTCGGACGCTTCGAATTCCGTTTTATTTGTATGTCAAGGGGTTAACGATGTCAGGATTTTAATCAGCGATAGGAATTTTTCTAAAGTTCTGGGGTAGGTTCCGAGCTGTCGCTTACAGTCCTTTTATCAGGAGATGCCAATCTTTCCCACTTTGTGACCAGATCTTTCAAAAATACGGTTGTTTATTTTCAAAATCTATGCAACATCATGACGTCGGTTCATCGGTCGCTTTTCTATGACTTAGTCACAATTTACAGATCCGGAGCTATCAATATTTTAAAGAATCTCTTCCTCGGATTGCGACGGAGCGTCTAGACTTTTACCAAACTCCCGTCGCCCTCCAAAAATGCCAATCGAGATGGAGACAAATTCTAAACACATTGGCGACGGTTCCAATGCGAACCAACCCCATCTACAGGGTGTGTCACCGTTATGAAATACGCTGATATCAGTGGGATTGGAATGGAAAGAGATCGTATAGATTGTCAAAGGGTCAACACTCCACGAGGATTTATCGTGTTGTATCACACGAAGAAAAAAAAAACCACTGTGTAATTCGACACGACGAATGAGTAACGTTGCGAGTGACTCCTCGAAGGACATTGAATTAATAATCTAACGTCGTGGTGACGGTGTGATTCACCAAACCACCGATACTTCCGTTGTACCTGATTCTGCGATCGGCCTAGCCGAGAAAACGGTGCGGCCGTTCATGTTTCTCGATTTGTACGATAACAAATGACCCCAGTGTGTAACGAGAAGGAAGAAGCGGAGGTAGTTCCAATTTGCTACGGTAGAGGAACGAGTTACCGTGGATGATCCACCTAATTAAGACGGCAGTAGGCTTTTCTGGCGGGTACCGTGTAATCGGACGTATCGTTATGTCGATTATTTATTAGAGGCGTGCAGGTTAACGGGACGCATCGATCGTTCGCCATGGCCGCAGGGAAGCAAGAGGCAACCCCCTTTGCCACCGGTAGACCTCCTATCAGACACGATATATTATTCACGATATTGTACCGGAGCCCGAGGAGGAAATCGCTGCCTCTTAGGCGATGAGTAGCTTGCTTCCATCTGCAAGCATTTCAATTTAACGTTGCTGTCGGAACCTTACTTCTAGATGCTTACAAATTCATTCGATTGAAACTGCAGCAGTGTCGAATTATGAATAGTTGATTTTGATAAACATTTTAACCCTTTGCACTTGAGAGGAACTACGGTGCCCTTGCATTTTTTGAATTTCTCGAGTTCTATATGTTTGTTTTGGATAACATAAGATAATCTTTTCCCAAGTTTCTTCGTGGACCCGGCTTGGACTGCCATGTTAACCCTTTGAGGACTAGCGATGCATATATGTGACGTGAGAAAAAATTTAATTGTAATTTATCGCCCCATATTTGCACGGTGAAAGTTTAGAAATCGAAATATGATTACGCAAATAGTAATTTATAATTTATATGCATTGGTAGTCTGACTTTTGGAGTTTAAATTGCTTTTGGGTCGCCAAATGAACGACTATTTTTCAATATTCAAAGATATCTCCGTCCGCAAAGGGTTAATATAAAATAATTTAAACGTATCTGTAAAACATTTCGCCAATTTGGCCGAAATCGTCTCAAGTTGCTAGTTCAAACTGAAAAGTCCTCGAGTGCAAAGGGTTAAGTTAATTATCATAGTACCTTTAGTGTTAATTATAAAATTGTAGGTATTATATTAGCTTTTAGATCGGTCCTTAAATAGCGTTTGTAGATATCCTAAAATAGGGAGTCGATAAAAATCCTAGCTGCATGATTTATAGTTCTTTCAGAATCAAATATTTCCAATGTCACAAATCGACGCAATCCCGAGGAAAGTAGAGCACGTTTCCGTTCTCCAAATGGACATCGCGGATGTAATTCAGAGCGACGTTTCTAATTACCCTGGTCGTCTTCGAGGTACTGGCCCATCCCAAAGTCTCCAGGATGGGAAGGAACCCGTTACACTTGCATTACCTTCGCTAAACAGTAAATGGTACCGGTACAGGTGCAGCAGGAAGTCGATAAACGGAAGCGCGTTGTCGCGTTTATCGTCTAAGGTGAAATCCTGGTTCTTGCGAACTTAACCCTCCGACAAAGTGATTCAAACGTTTGTCGATCCTTCCCCTGTGACTTCTGTTCACCGTTCCGTCTCGTTAACTGTGACGTCGATTATCCGACAACTTTCTCGCTCCCTCAGAGATTTAATTAAAAGTACGATCGAGAATTCGAAGTAAAACGTTGCGTGACGGCGCGTCGATGTGAGATGGAAGTTCGTAAATGAAATTCCAACGTAATCGATCGAAATGATCGGAGGTATGCGCACCATCCTCTCGATGATTCGACGCATTGAAAGGACGAAACGGTGTCACGGATACTCAGGAATTGTTGTCTCCTTCGAGGATTAATCCTGCATTTGAAAAGAATCATTGATTCTCCATACATGGACATAGGTTCGCTTATCGGTACCATCGTAAAATCGAGAGAATCGGTGATCCTGAGTTCTTTGGAAAATATTTAAACTGTTAGGTCCAGAGGACCGTGCTTTTTCTCGTTGTTGAAGAGCACACGAGATCGTGCTGTTGGATTTTTAATACCTTCTCCTTTCTCTCAAAGCTATCCGTGTCCTCTAACGTTGTGCGTTTTATTGCACTCGATCGTACGTATTGTCCGACTGTGGAGCGTTCCTCTTCCATTCCGAGATCCTGGTACTTTTACGAAAATCCAGTCGACGTAACGTCTCGCTTGTGTTCCTTACGACTCGAGGGCGCGACGTAAAGTCGAGGGAAATATCGTTCGCAGACGACGCGAAAAATTTAGCTCGTACGATGCGACATTGCGGACGTTACTTAAATTGTGGATGGACTTGAAACAGTCTCTCATCAATTAGATGTGTATGAAATATTTAGTATGAGGTAATTTTCTTTACTTTCACACGGAAAACCTTGGCCTCTGAATTATTGAGCGTAGAGGAGAAGAGAAAATAAGCGATCGAACGTACGTTTGGAGATGGGGTAATGAGTCTTGAGGTTCTCGACGAGATAACACGACGTTTTGCGTTTTCCTCTGACCCGGTGAAGTGGCCGATGAGAAGCCTCTTACATGTAAAGTGTTGCACTGGAATGCGGCTCGAGGAGGAACTTATTTTTCTTGTCAACCCTAATCGGAAAGCAGTTTTACGATGTTCGTTTAGCAGCTTTCAACGTAGGTTGAGATTATTTTCTCATGATTTTTGGAAAATTTCTTGTTTGATACTTTGCTGAAGAGACCTAGGTGAATTTCTGGCTCGTTTAGTTTTTATGATTTGAAAGAGCTTTCTGTAGGTGAAATTGGATTTCTTGAAATCGAGGAATAACAAATTTATGAAGTTTGTTAGGTTGCTGTAAACAATTTATCATGCCTCGATGTCGTAAAAGAGATATTTAATAATGTAATAATGGAAGCTTGAGTCACGGGATTGCGAATTCGAGCTCGAATAACCTCGTTATATCCTCTCGAGAATTTTCGTCACGCGATGTGTATATCATGGCCCTGAGGATACAATATCAATCTAAAATAGGATTTTTTTCGAAGTATTAACAAAAATTCAAGCGGAAAATTAACTGTGGAAACGTCTATCTCATTTGACACAAATTCGCGAAAAGTTTAACAAGAAACGAGCCACGTCAAAGGTCAGGCGCGTGAGTAATTACATCAGTTGCGTCCCACATTGAAATTACTAGAAAACGCGAATACAAAGAGTTCGTCGTACCACGTCGTTTTAACGAGGTCAAAGTCCGATCGTAGAAAAATTACATTCTCACTTACGAAATGTTTCAAAGTACTATTTTTAATTCATCTCACACACGTGAGACGAGTTTCTAAAAAAAGGAACGATTCCATAATGTATGCAACGATATCTCGAGCTGTAAGAGGAAACGTGGAGACCAGAAGAGAAGTCGTGGTGCTAATTAAACGTGGTCTGAGCACCGGTAATCGAACACGATTCGCGTCGTGGAGAAAAGAGAAAAAAGGCGCGCGGGAATCGCGTGTCGTCGTCGCGTTGTCACTTGTCTTAACGCAAAACGAATCGTGGCGTTTGCGCACCTTCGAGACAATTCGATCGGAAGATCGACTCACGTTCTTCTGGGAATTCGATGCGCGATAAGCTGTAAATTACTTTTTTTTCCACTTCCTTCTTCTCAATATTCAAACTGCACATTTTATCCGGTTATTTCAAAATATAGTGTATCAACAAATTCTTAAATATTATACTTTAAAGATCACAAGAAATTTTATTACATTTTGCATTATCCAATGTGTTGGAACTCTCGGCTGTTCTTTCAATTTCGTATAATTTCGAAAGCCGAGCGGGAAAGTTCGTATCGCGATTTTGCCAAAAAGGTGCAGTTGTTCGCTCGACATTTTTACTATTTTCTTCTCCTCAATATTAAAACTGCACACTTTATCTTCTTATTTTAAAATGTGATATATCAAGAAACTTTTAAATATTACAGTGTAAGGATCATACGAGATTTTCTTCCATTTTGTATTATTCAATACGTTGGAAGTCTCGGTTTTTCCTTTAGTTTCGTGTTATTTCGAAAATCGCGCGGGAAGTATCTTCTCGCGATTTTGACGAAGAAAAAAGGTGCAGTCGTTCGCTCGACTTTTTTTTCTATTTTCTCCTTCCCAATATTTAAACTGCACATTTTATCCAGTTACTTCAAAATGTAATACATCAAGAAATTCTTAAATGTTATAAGTCACAAGAAATTTTATTGCATTTTGCATTATTCAATGCGTTGAAAGTCTCGGTTTTTCCTCCAGTTTCGTGCAATTTCGGGAGATGAGCGGGAAAGTTCACCTCGCGATTTTGACAAAGAAAAAGGGTGCAGTTGTCCGCTCGACGAAGCACATAATTTGTGTCTCTCTATAGTACTCATATCGATCTTTCATCGTGAAAAACCCAGACGAAGGCATAGTGTCAAGCTTCGTTTTCTGTTTCCTTTTTCGCCCCTTCCTAGTTCACACCCTTGCTAGCCCTCGGGTGTGTTGTCCGTAAGTATTAAACGCGAGCCAAAGGACGCCGTCGATCGATCGAACCTTTCATCTGGGTCAGCCTTAACGTTCCACGTGTATCCCTTTTATTATCCTTCCGCTCTGCTTGGCGACTCCAAGATCCTATGCCTTCTCGTTTCAACTTACTTTAACGAAGCCACCGGATATATGGAGCGTGAGTAATCACGAGCACGAAAAACTGTTTAAATCACGGTGATTTATGCTTTCCGATTGGCTTGGAATTAGCAACCTGAAAATAATCTGCTGTTAAAACATCCCGTTTGTACCAACATTATCAACCATTTCATTGATATCTCCTCCTTGAACTACGTGAGTTCCCTTCGTTCACTCTTTGTCTCTACATTCTACTAGAAATTTTCAATTAAACTGCCTGAGAAGCAAAGTAATCCTTGAGAATTCATTTTCTCATCATCCACCAGCAAACATCCTTCTCTGTTCTCCACGATCGTCCTTAAAGCGGTAAGCGCCGCACCTATATCGCCATGTGATTTTTATCATCGACACCGCACTATGGAATGTCGGTATTAAAACGTAACACTACTTTCATTATCTATGATACGTTTCACGTTTTATTCAATCATTTTTCCATCACACATATCGATCAATCTGTGTACTCAATCTGAACGTGCTATCAGTCTGACCGTCACCGTCTGAATCTACTTGCATCCTCTCGGAGACTTCAACGAAAATTCCTCCGGTTCTCCAAACGCTACCACGCCGTTGTTAACTGTAACCTCTTTTAAATTACAGTCGGATTTTAATTACAGAATTCATTGCATAACCTACTAGTTCGGTGAAAGCCAAAAAAGGATAGGGGAACCGTCCGTTACGCCTACATCCCGCATGGAATGTTCGCGGTTACGATATTTAGCGAATTATTTGGTTCTCAATCTGCGCATATATCCAACCGGCTTACCGAGACTTGTCTCTCCTCGCGTCGACGACTCTTCATCATCTCATTTCATCTGCCGATCGAAGATAACTGATCCAACGAAATGAACAACTCGAGGAACGAGGAAGGGAAAACTAATATGCGATAAAATTACAGCAGATGTTTTAATCCAAAAAATATCGGAAGGCAGCGCAAACGTGTCGTGATCGTTTAAACGTATTTATCGACCGGTTCGCAGGTCTTTGTCGATTTTAATAGGACACTCTCCTCGTGACTCTGTCGACGTTTTTCCAAAGTGTCGGTGGGAATACGAGAGTAAGAAGATACTTTCCGGCTCCGAGAGTAGCGTACGGAATCTGTGAACAGTACCGAGGGAGTAAACCGCAGGAGTCGGGGCAATTTAATCAGGAAGATGGAACTAACGAACCTCCCGACTCTTGCACAGCTACGTTTAATCCTTCGATGAAAAAAAAGTGGCGCCACGACGTTCAAGATTATTCTTCGGCAGGGACTTAACGAGGATCCTCTTTCGTGAATGCGCGCTTAACGCAACGCCACGTCAAAGGGATCGTTGCAATAATTAAGATAAATTACTACATGGAAAATCGATCTCCGTTGTTGTCGTTTCATTAATACAAATTTCAAATTACCGGTTTATTCTATTCGTTTGTATCTCGCGGTGGGAGTAACGTTCTTTTGAAAATTCATAGAAGATTTATCATTTTTCATCGTTATACCGTACAATATAATTGTAATAGAAGCTGACAACTCTGCTTTTAGGTAAATTCGATATATTTTTACATTTTTTTTATATTGTAAAATACAATTTTAAAATGTATATGCTCCTTTTTTAATGACAAAACAGGACTTTCAATTTTCCACGGATGTGCAAAATTGTCCACCCACACTGTGCGAATAGTCTTCGAGTAGTTTGTAACTCGGTAAAAATTACTCGGAGTGTGAAGGGCCAAAGTTTCATAAAATTCATGGATAAAGAAAACGTTAAAGAATGAAAAGAAATTTCAGAGATAAAAACACACACTTAAATGCAATCGTTGGAAATAATTTCCCATCTGTCTCTCCTTTTGCAATTATCGTCGCTGAGTCGTAAAGTTCCTCGAAACCCATCCCGCTGATTCAACTTTAAAACGAGAGGTTGGTCATACGAGACACGCGATGGAGAACAGACACGAGGCGAACGCGATACTCGTCGGATTAATTCCTCCAGATTAGAGAGACAGGGAGGCGATTGTCCGGTGTATTATCACTACGCCCTCGTTGAAACTTTAAGAAGGAAACGAGTTACCGTCGTTTTTGTGGAAACGTAAGACAACTTTTTCAACCAAATCGCCCCACAGTTCCTTTGTACTTCGAGGTGAAAGCGAATTTACGAATTCCAATGGAATGATAGTTCCAAGAATATTCACCGCTTCGATGATAATCGTGTTTAACGGAAAGCAACGTCCATAAAACGCGTAGCTCTCGCAAGTACCGATATTATTGTTACTTTCGTCCTTGACCAAACGATTTTTCCGCGTATGCATTACAGAGCAGTCTCTCTGTCGATACCAATGACGTGGCGAGACGGTGTTTCGAAGATTACCATTTTGAGAAGCAAAATAAAATTCTTACCTCGGTGAATTTCTATGGAAGTGAAGAAAATTGTGTTGGAATTGGAAGAGAAAACGTTGGAAATTTTATTCGTCCTCGTAGGTACGGCAATATTTCGGATCTCTTTGAATTTCTTGTCGTTTTGACTTCCACTTTATTATCTCACCTCCGCGATCTTAGAACGAATGCTCGATGGCTCTATGCCTCGCGGAAGATCGTTTTTTCTTAGTCCTGTTTGCTCCACTTTCGTCCCGGCTACTACCGGTCGGTCATTTAATTTGCAGAGAGGCAAGAAATCGCTTCGCGGAAGCTTTCCTGGCTGTGGAAAAAGGACGGTGTTTTCTTCAACGCTGGTACCTTCGTCGAGTCCTCTAGTCGAGATATTTATTATAGCGGAACGAAATTATTGGCCGTTGGAATCTCCGCGATTCAACGAAACGAAATTATTCGCATTTCTCGCGCCTTCCGCGAAACCACCGTGTCGACCTAATTCTCACGATGGACTCGTTTCGTCGATGCTTCGATCATTTCGACCAATTAGGACAGTCTAGATTTTCCGATCTTAGAGAAACGCGATGGATTTTAGTGGTATGGATGTGTTATCTGTCTGCGGAGATCTTCGGCGGCGCTGGTATTTCTCACAGTCTTTTGGTGGAATGAAAGTATTCGATCTGGTTCGATAGGAATTCCTTGGGAGTCGGCCATTTTTCTACCACTTACAGATGATAAGTATCAATGAATTTTACTTACGTTGAGGAGACATTTAAAAAGTGTAGAATGCTGAGTATCATTTGGGAGTTTATTGAATATCTCATGTATTTTTCAAAGTTTCGGTAGACTGTACACCGTGGATTCTCAGTCAGCTTTAAAAGGAGCTTCTAGTTACTACTTTTCCACGTCACGTCTATAATACACTTTGACAAATTTTCATGATGTGAGAGATACATCTCAGTAGCTTGAAAAGTTGCTCCGTTTGCAATGCCCTTGAACAACTGAACGACTTATTACAGTCACAGGTAAATCAACATCCACCGGTTTGTAATCCAGTTCAGAAAAAGTAGCATATGTTAATATATTTTAATTGCATAGAAGCTAAATCTAAGCAGCCTGAAGAGTTGCTCGATTTGCAATGCCCTTGTACAACTAAACGACTTATTACAATCTTTAAGCAACTCATCATACACAGGTTTTCAATCCAGTCCAGAAAGACTAGGATATCTTAATAAATTTTAATTGCATAGAAGCTAAATCTAAGCAACCTAAAGAGTTGCTCCGTTTTGAATGTCCTCGAAGAATTAAATGATTCATTACAGTTTTCGGGTAAATCAATATCCACAGGTTTTCGATCCAGTCCATCAAGAGTAGCATATTTTAATAACTCTTAATTGCATAAAAGCTAAATCTAAGTAGACTGAAGAGTTGCTCCGTTTGGAATGTCCTTGAATAACTAAATGACTTATTACAGTCTTTAAGCTATTCAACGTACACAGGTTTTCAATCCAGTCCAGAAAGAGTAGAATATCTTAATCAATTTTAATTGCATAGAAGCTAAATCTAAGCAGCCTAAAGAGTTGCTCCGTTTTGAATGTCCTCGAAGAACAAAACGACTTATTACAGTCTTTAAGCAATTCAACATACACAGGTTTTCAATGCAGTCCAGAAAGAGTAGGATATCTTAATCAATTTTAATTGCATAGAAGCTTATTCTAAGCAGGCTGAAGAGTGAGAGGTCCTCAAAGAACTAAATGACTCGTTACACTTTTTCGATAAATTATCGTCATCTGGTTTTCAAACTCAGAAAAAGTAGCACACGACTCTATTTCTGCAATATTTACGAATGACATAGTTCGACAAATTTTCGTTACATAAAAGATACATCCACGCAGTCTGAAAAGATAATCAGTTCGAAAGGTCCTTGGATAAAACTCGGACGATTCTCTCAGTCATCCAACAAACTAAAAGTCTCCCAAGCTCTCGACCCAATCCGAAAGCAGCAGTACCCAACCGATTATATTTTTCCACAAAAGAATCAGCATCAAGCGTGTAGGAGTTTATCGATCTCATCTCCACCCCCGCGTGGCTTTCGACGAGAAAGCAGAGCTTGACGCGCGGGAAAACGATCGATTCAAAGTGACCGATTGTAACGGGATCGGGTAGCGCTTAAGTTAATTCCCAGTAATCCCGATTATCCGTTCACGCTAGTCGTTATTGGAGCATCGGATCGTGCTAGTTTGGTCGATGCCTCTGATAATCCTCCGAGACAAAAGAAACTGTGTTAATTAAACTAGGCCGATAAGAGAGTCACGATTTTGCGAACGATACATTTCCCAACTGTTCTACAAATTGCACGTTTATTTGTCCCCCAAAAAAAAAAGATGAAACACATCCTCGAACATGTCGGACGAGTAATCTCGAAACACGGGACCGAAGTTCCTCATTGACAGAATTCACGATAACCGGAGTAATAGGCCTTTAGTTTTCACGATAAGACTTACCTCGATCATCGGACTCTACTAGGAGCGATGTTGAAAGCAGTTTTTTTTCCCTTGTAACACATACGCCGGAAAATGAGGAGTAATTTATCAAGAGGCACGCGAGAAAAGGATTCTGCGTATCTCATTTATCTTCCGTGCGTTTTCCGTAACGCCACTTTGTAGATTGCCTCTAATATCACCGCGGGGTTTCGTTAGTCTCCTTGTGAAAAAGAATACTTGCTTTCACCATCGTCCATTCGAACCGTTGCGCATAAAACATTTTGCCAAACGGTGCAAAGAACGTGATTCTCGAAGTAATTTGCTGCATGGCGAAAAAAAAGACATTGGCACGACGATGAGAGAGAATGATAGAGGACAATAGAGTTCTTTTGTGTCGTTCAAACAATCGAATTTAACCAGGTGATTATTCATGCTGCATTTATATCCATAAAAGCAAATAGAAGCACGTTGGGGATGGCACGCAGCGAAAATATCCAAGCTTTTCGTTATATTCGCGCGCACAGCTACGTGCGGAATGCAGGGTGAAAAAGAGGAATTGTACGCGAGAGAAGGAGGGAGAAAGGATTTGTCCGATTGCGAACAGATCCGCGCGTTTCTGTCATAACGTTTGGCTATATTTGCGCAGAAAGGAGTTGAACGTTGGAGCTTCGTGTTCCTCCCTCGTTTATACACATACATATCCATATTCTCTGCATCGAGAAATGCGAATTGCGAAATTCGTGGAAAGCAGACGTGCCTGGAAAACGGTTATGACACATTCTCGTAGGAAAGGAAAAGTCGTTTCGCTCTCGAGAGCATTATTAAAACTCCCTCGTACGAGAGAGACGTCTCCTGACGTCGACCTGACGATAATTCAACGTTCAAACGTACCTTCGCGTATCGGAGAAAGCGACGAGGATGACGTAATTTTGGAACTGTTTCTCTCTTACTTACTGCTAGCACAATCGAGAACTTTTTCCCTCGTTTTTAACCTCTCGACGAGTGACACCGGAACGATACTTGTCCAAGGAAAAAAGAAACCTATTACTTTTTTCGTCCCAAGGGAAACGCATTTTTACATTGGAGAGCGGTTAATGTAAAAAAGATCGTAACTAATACGAACGGTATTCGAAACTACTTTTGGATCGGTGTCTCGAATATTACCGTCACGTTCCCGCATCCCCTTCTTCGTCGATCATGTCCGTCGCATTACAATAACATAATGTTATGCCAGATGAACTAACGGTTCGTACACCGTTTCGGTGATTCATACAGCAACGTCTGCATTTTTCTTATATTCATTTCTCCCGTTTTCCCCCTACCATCTCATCATTCATCCATGCAAGAACTTCGATTACGTTCGCGTCTCGTTACTCTAACAAATTTCCTACAGTTTCTTTCCGATTTAAGAGTACCAATCGTAAAGCACTTTGGATAGGAAATTGTAGAGATCTCGAAGGGGGTACTTTTCCGGTAGAAAAGTCGATCGGTGTTCAAAGGAGAACGTCGTCTCAATCGTGGAGAAACGGAGTACCGCAAGTAAGAGAAGATAAAGAATATCCCCGTCAATCACTGTCCGCCCTTGGTTCTCGATCGGACGGTGGTAGGCCATGACTCGTTGGTTCGTTTGATCGTTGGATCATTTGATCGCACAGCACCGCTTCTCTATTGGACGTGCCGACTAGTGGACTTGGCATATTAGTCCCCGTAAAGGGACATCGATCGCCATTTGAGTTGACTTCGTACGCGAAGCACGCACGCGGAAGATCAGGCCGCAAGAAGCGCCCGAGTAAGTTCTGCCTCTGTGTAACAGTATACCACGCCATGAAACTTCTGTCTTCGCAAACTACGTACCCGTAGTTTCTTCCTCGAGTCAGTTTCGCTCCCTTTTCTGACGCGTTTACCGTGGAATTTGTTGGAGTAAATTCGAGGATGAGAATCGAGCTTGAAACTACCCGAATAGCGGGTTTCAGGCCTTGGATGTCGTCTGTGGTGAAACTTTCCGATGAGAGTAGGACGAAGAGACATCGATGGTTGAGTTTGCGAAGATCTACTATGGTTGAAACCTGGTGGGATGAGAGGAGCGATGGAATGAATGTTTTATATCCTTTTCCGTATTTTATCAAGGGTTTGTAAGGTGAAAGCCAGGGTGGAAACATAGATGGAACCTTGGGTTCGTAAATAGGGGAAGTTTGAATCTTCTATTTGATATCTTTTCAGGTATATCGTCCTGGGTTGATGTCGATGAGACGTAGGATGCTTGACGATACGATCGTACGTCTTTCTTTCTTTTTGTTCGACCGAACGTGTGACAACATTGTTGAAGGAATTTTCTCTTTTTTTTAAATTACATACCATGATATTGTAGTCTCGAAACCAGCATGAAATTGTAGGTCGTCGACAGATGTCGGGTTGTAAAACGAACAAGTAGAATTCCAGGAGGAATGATAAAAATGATTGTAATTTTACGAACACATTTTACGATCTCTGGGTTTTACCGTCTTCTGAGGTTGGACACGGTTGCTCTTTGGGTTACTAGGCGAAAGATGAAAAGAAGTGACCTAATAAATCAGTGAGAAACTGAAGTAGCGGGCCAACCATTGGGCGTAACGATTATTTTCTATGGTGAACCGGCGAGATCGTTTCTTCGCACGCACTCTCGCCTCGTTTGCTGGCACATCTTGGCCAACAAGATACTCGAATTGTTCTCGGAAACGTTTAACCAGCCATTGGCCGCTCCATGGAATAGTTTTAGGTATAGCATCGCGAAGCATTTCTCTCTAGCAGTAAACGCGAGCTTTGCGCAAATTGCTAACCGCAGCTGCTCGTTCCTTAACTGCGAGGATATTCCACTGCTGCTAGATTTCTCGTGTGTTCAGTCTTTTACCACCCACGTTTATAATTCCTCGAGATCATCCGCGAGCGAGTTTTGCCTTTTATCACGAGAGAAGATATAATCGTGGGTGTTGTTCGCGGATGAGGCGATTGATGAAACATCGACAGGTGCGTTTTTTAATCTTGCGGTTTTATCGTGAATCGGTGAAACCATCGCGGTATATTTTTCATCGTCTCTGTTGACTAGCAAAACGTATCCGAATAAAAATTAATGGTGGAACTTTATTTCAAAGTCCGGTAGTCTGTCCGCAAATTGAATTTAAAAAAAATGTAAATGCAAAATTGCTAATTTACGCGGGAAGATAAAAGAAACTGAGGTCACAACTGTGTATTTTTTTATCGCGTTTAACAGCATACTGTAAAGATACGGTTGTTGCTGCAACTGTTAAATTAACTCGAACGGTACGTCGAACAAATACAATCACCATAACAATTATCTATTTAGCTTTAGTCCTCTGAAAATGCAATGTAAAAACCCTAATAAACATTGGAAAAAAATCACGATTCCTGGGCGTTCGTATCTCGAGAGCGTCTTCGGGAATTTCCGGCACCCCTCGGCGGTACTCACGAGCGCGCTGCATCGCGGCTATTCAGTCGACCGCTGACCGCCACGCACGAAGGATCGCGTTACGCTCGATACCCGCGTGTCACCACGAGTCCCGGCTGTCAAGACCAGCTGTCGAATTGACAGCGAGTCGCGTCTCGCGTTTCTCGCACACCCACATAAATTCAATCGCTCCTCGAGGGACCAGCCGGGTTCCAGTACTTTTCCATTGTGCGAGAATAAACCTTTGATCACGGAATTCGCCGAAATTGCGTAAAATCGATCGGTACAGTTTCCCCACACGTACTCGTCTCTCGTGAACGACTAGTGCTTGTGAATTATTTCAAAAGGACAAGTGCCGTGGTTCGTATCGTCAGTGTGTACCTAATTAAAGACAGAGGAAGAAAGAAAACAGGAGGTAGCATACCGAAAGTAATCACCACGTAAATATCCCGCGTTCGCTCCGTTTCAACTACGAGTAAGCTGACTGTAAGCAAACACAGCTGACACGACGAATCGTCACGCGGGAAGGTCACGCATTATATCTTTCGTCAACGACGAAGAAAGGCTTCCTTCTTCTGATTTAAGCATTCGAAGGTACATTTTTCTCGATCGGCCAGCGCGATAATTGCGCGTGATTCATACACTGTACGAAAGATTTCGTCTCTCGATCCCTCGTAATCGTCCAATCGAACAACGTGCTCGAGGAAGTCACCGTCGCTCCGTAGGAATTGCACACGAGAGCACTCGTGTCTGCACGATCAATTTGTACGATTCCGCCCGTACGATACGACCGACCGTCTCTTTTTCTCCCTATCGTCTCTGTCTCCAGCCTGCTCTCGCTTCGAAAGAGTTGACTGACCGACTGACTCACAAGATCACCAGTTATTCTTCGCGTTGATCGGAGATATCGCGCGTAATACGTTCTCCCGCGCAAAAGGAAACGTAACTCACACTCAAGAAGAAGAAGACAAGAACGAATTACACGGTTATCAACAGTGTAAAATTATCGAATCGAACGTATCATTCCTCGAGGGTGTACAATAAGAGAAACCTGTAACTGAATCCGGATCGAGTGAAGTGTAAAAATTCGTCCCTTGGACGCGATGAAAGAGGAGAAACTTACGAAGAAGATTCTGAATTAATCGTATACTCTTCCTGCTCAAAAAGTACTCCATTCGAGAACGTCTCTCGTTTCACTGGGGATTCGAAGATTTGCGAAGCTTTACATCCATCTTTCAAATCATCGAATCAACTTGAGTGTTTTCTTCTCGTGAAAAATAAAAGGAGAAAGTAAGCGGAGATAGAGAAGAGCGAGAGACACGCGCTGGGCGTTAAAAGGGAGCTGGTTCCTTCGTTCAGCGTGTCGGGAATCGGGTCTGAAGATGATCCGTCGCGTGACAACGCGATCCTCGGTAATCGCAGCGGTAGAATGTTGACGGCCCGCTCGGGGCCTCTTGGGCTCGGCGTACCGCGAACCCTGGGGCCCGCTGAGGGGAGTGACCATCTCTTCCTGCTGCCAGAAAGGGCATTGATCATGGACAGCACCCACCTGCGACAGGACCTCGCTGGTCTGGACTTTAACCTGCATCTCAACTTGCTGCACACTGCACCTCGTGGCAACGTCTGGCTATGTGAGTCACTAGCTTGCACTAGGTCACATTCGTGGACGATCGAAGGCACGATCTTTTTATTGCTCGTTGTACAGACGTACTCTGCTTTCGATGAAATGTCTAAAACAATTTTTAACCGTTTATTTATTTATTTTTTTTATGGGTTGATATCGTTGAATATTATTCTTTACGAACGTGTAAACACGTTTGGCGAACGGCAATTACGTAATATGGTAGGTAATTAATGATCTATAAATTGAAATTGTCAAACTATATATTTGCTCTGAGCTCGCATATGCTAATACGTTTTAGTGTTAACGAAGGAAAAAGCATGTGGCTGGTATATTGAATAAAATTAGCAAGTTTAACGTACCCGTTGTACGTAGGATATCTGTTTGAATTTATGCATCGAACTTTCGTCGAATGCAGAGTACGTCAGTTCTATGCTACCATGCATATTTATCACAAATTTATTCTATATTTATCGTTACAAGTATCTGCGACTTTTTCATCGAAAACAGAGCACATTTGGTGTTACCCTTTAACTGTTTCTGTTCTACGACCTTCCCGCTCAGTCTCTGTATATATTCTCTAGCAAGAAGATCATAGATCTTTCCAATCTTCTTTCTCCGATAGTTTTCATTCACCTGTGTTAAATGTTTGAACAATGTTCGACGATATGTCGATAATATCAGGGTGGTCGTAAATATCCTTGGATGTTCGATTTATGCGGGCGTAACCATCGTAAGCTTTGTACTTCTCTACCAAGGTTTCATTGATCTTTTTCTATGCAAGTTTGAGGAAGGTTCTGCGATATTAACATTTTTGAGAGGTCATAAATATCGGTGGAACTTCGATTTTGGTAAATGTAACGACTTGTATATGGTTATCGCAGCTTCTTGCCATACTTCTTAACGGTGGTTTCGTTGATTTCCCTCGTGGGATGTTTGAGAAACATCCCGCGACACTGTCCGTCTCGATGACCTCGTAAATACTTCTCAACATCCGATTTAGGTGGTCGTAAAAAGTGGAATATCACTTCGGTGTTACGTATAGCTCGATAATCTCTTTAATCTTTAAGTTTTCCCATTTATCTGTCTAACGGGACAGCACACGCGTCCTTTAGAATCTAATTGGAGTGGAAGAGAAAAAGTTTTAATTGGGACAACGGATTGCTCGTGTGATTAAGTTCGAATGCACGAGGACTTGACCGGAAGAGGAATTCATTTTACCTAAGACAGTAGTAGAACTTCTCGTAATTAACAAGCTCCTCTCGGTGTTGACCTATCGATCAACGTGTTATTACGTTGTTAACAAATTGTTTCCTGTCGAAATTCTCTTCTGTCGTGTTACCTTTGAAAGATTCTCGTCGTTTGCAACCGGCTCAAGGCGGATGTAAACATTTCCTTTTTTTTATTTCAGCTTGTCCTTATCATAGTTCTTTTGCCTAGCTCCTATATCTTTAGGGGGATTTCAAGTTACTGAGACTCTGATATATTACATTATAATTTTAGAATAGGATGCAGTATATTAAATAATATTTAGGAAATATCTTCGAGAAAGAACGAACATATGAACTCACCGTTACTAATTGGAAGTTCGGACCATTAGCACAATAGATTCTTGTTCGAAAGGTAGATTCATTTATTCCAGTATTTTCCCCATTGTTCAGTATTTCAGCTGTAAATCCCATAGCTAATTCGCCGACGATTTGCAATTTTAAATATTTTTTAAACCATGGAGGCTACACTGTATTGAATGAGAATTTGCGAAATATCTCCAGAGGCAACCGGAGTTTTAATTGGGATTTGTTAATTGGAAGTTTGAGTCCTCGACTCCATGCTAACCACAGTTTCAGTAAACTTTTTCCGTCGATTTCACCTGGCGGACAATGAAAAGAGCAATGTACCTCGTTGAAAGGGATGCTTGTTTTACGTCCATGCAATATTTCTCGATATTTTATTATTTTACGGAGGTACGGAGCAATAGGAGACGTCGAAACAAGATGTATCGCGAATAGGGCTACTTTTCTTTCGAGGTTACATCGCGAAGAATAAATATCGCTGTAATAATGCCGACCTCGACTTCTTCTAGGCCTCGCCGTTCGCAAACGGTACATCACGGAAAATTGACCAACGTATATTACGTTATTCCGTGCTCATTTCTTTTTTTTTCCATGCTTTGTACGTAGTATCACCGGAATTTTTCCCATGGGTCGTGAAATTGTTGAAAAATATCGTACAGCTGGTGAATTTTGCTAGAAATATTTCACTGTATTTTGCAAACGATTTTTTTAGAATCACCGATGAATTTGTTCGTGGAAAGGAATTGAAATTTATATATTTTGCAATATTTGCGCTACTGCGGCTTTCGTTTTTGGTTTGGCGTCACACTTGTTTGTTTTTTGTTCGATCAGAGGTTTAGTTTCTTCTTACGATGACGAAAGAGAGGGATATAAATTCGAAAGTGATGTTTGAAAAAGGGAAAAGGTCTTTTCTGTGATGGAGAAACGTGAAAGCAAAGACGTAGGGTATTGGATCATAAACGTGGAAGTCGTAAACGAAGGAAGAAAATGTTGGAGAATCGGTTCACATTTTGCAATCCGCATCTTGGAGCAGATACTCAACGATTTGAGCCTCCTTTCTTAATTTTAGTATGTCACTATTATGTCTTTAATGTTAAGTTTATTCTCCTTTTACATTTGTCGGAGCGTTGCATAATCAAATCACTTTGACAATTTTTTATCCGTAGCTTTAAAATAATAATTTTTTACTATACTCTTCACTAAGAAAGTATATCGGAAAGATTTCAGGTAAATTTTTGAAGAATCAAAAAACTTTCAATATAAAAAACGTCATTATAGAATCGAGGACATTTCTGAATATTATTTGAAATTATACAGAAATCTTCCAGTTCACTGCCAAAGAGAAATTTTTAATTACGGAAGACTTTCTTTCATCTTAGCGATAATAAATTCTCATCAATTCTCGACGTCCTTGCGCATTCAAAAAAGGAAATTCTCCAATGACTGGAATACATTACGTTTAAGACAAAGCAAAACTAGAAGAGTCAGAAAAATTTATCAAAGTCTCGCGAGAAAAATGTAGGCCATTTTCAAAATCATTATCATCCACCCCATTAACAGACACCCCGCTGTTAATTTGCGGTATCACCTTTTGTAGCCTGCCAGGGCAACAATTACCGCGGAAGTTGGCTCAAAAATATTTGACTCTCCTTTTTTAATTATAGTGCCATCGCGTTGACAGCTGACGAGATTTATGAGACCGTCCCGAAAAGAATAGTTCCTTCTCGAGCCTTCTGTGGTACCGGTTAGGTTACTTATCATGCTCGGAGAATTATGTGCCACTTTTTTTTTTAACAGCCTTAATTCTGGCACGAGCGTAGTCATTTTTAACTAGTCCCTGTTCCAGGACCGTATTATCTATTGTATAATAAACAGTTATTACAGGCCGAGGAACCTTCCCAATTTTTCTGGGACATTCGCGTCAATGGTTTTCGTTCCAGGTGAAAGAAATGAAGTATATTTAATAGGAACAAAGGAAGAAAAATGCGAGGAAAAAAATAACGGTTGATACCACAAATGATTTGTTTCGATCACGATTTTTGCTTCATTCTTTTGAATTTTTTTTTCAATTATTTACTAAATATCACGACGTTGTTTCTCCTCCTTTCTTTGCGCTTTCACGATTTCGCTCTCTTTCTTCTTGCATGCACGATACGAATATCGCTCTAAAACCTGTTCCACCATGCGTGAAGTTTAGGTGCGAAGGAATGAAATCGATTTACCCCACACTTTCAGTATTATTATCGTACGAAACAGGTGAGAATTCTGCGTTAACGTCGCCTACGGTACTTTGCGTTCCGGGCTTGGGTGTAGGTTGTTTGGAGTGAAATATCTGAGATGAAATGCTTTAGATACGCGTCGAATCAATTGCAAACTCGGATATATATTATTTTAAGACTTGCATAGTTTATTTGCAAACGATACTTAATGCTTTCTTCACCTAATATCTTCTATCCATAAAAAAAGAATTATGAAGAATTTTCTACGTCGATCGAATTGATATCAGGGACATTTTAAACATAAATTATCGAGCATCTCAGCTTTCGTGAATCTTAATAAATCTACCGATCAGACTCTTCCATCAGAATCAATATTCTCTGCAAAAACAGAGCTAATTGTAAGTGTTCCATCGGGCCGAAGAAATCTTCAAACCACTCCGAAAATCATTTCGTCGCAGTTTGCTCCGAATGCTATTCTCTGCTTCACAATTCTAGGCCATCTGCTTGGATATTGTTCATTGAAACAGCGATATTTTTAGACAAATAGCAATGTTTTTAGTTAATTGGAAATATTTCTAAACAAACAGAAATGTTTCTGTTCTGTGTCTAAGTAAATAGTGACGTTTTTAGATAAATAGCGATTATTCTAGACAAGTGGTGATATTTCAAGACAAATAGAAATGTTTCCTGATATATAGCTAACTAAATACTGACATCTTTAGATAAATAGCAATTTCCCTAGATACGTGTTGATATTTCGAGACAAATAGCAACGTTTCTCGATAAATAGCGATATTGCTAAGTAAAGAACGATGTCTCCAGACAAATATCAAATCTTCGAGCAGCAATCAACCACGTCTTCTTAACCGAGGGGGCAAAGTTCGACATTTTCGCTAATTATCTTCTCTCGAAACTCATCCGACAGAGACGCGCATCAGCGAACAACGAGAAGACAAAGGTTGTCGCACCAACGTTCACGGGAGTCGTAATTATTGCGCCTCTAATGAGGATACAGAGTTACAGCCTTGCCCCGGTACGTTCGCACTGGCAACTGTAACACTTTCGAATATTGTTTCCTTTTTTCTTTTCTTTTCCTAAGGTGCCGCCACCACGAAGTACGTTTCACGATTCAGACGATCGGAACGAATTGGAATTTGCGTAAAATGCGCTTACGAAATATGTGAGTGTGCAACTGTGCCGTGGTTTTATCGGTTTCCGTGAAATTCGTTAGTCACTGTATTACTAGAGGTGAAATAAAGTCTCGGTAAATTCGCGTGTTTGCTACTCGGATCGATCGCGATTGAAAATTTAGAGTTTCACGGAGGCTATTTGCCTTTTGAAAGCGTACCATTGCGGTGGCTCGCAGTTTTGCGCTTTCGAGATACATTGCAATCTGGATTAGCATTAATTATAAATCGTTCACTTTGTAGCAGAAAAACAAATGTTTCCACGGCTTTTGACTTCTTTTTTTTAAACGTACCAACCTGCGTTTCGACAAGTGATAAGAGTGTTTTTAAAAAATCTGGTAACGGAGTGAGTGAGAGACAGCATGGCTCTTACTCCAGAACTTTTAAAGCATACAAATCGTTGGTTAATATCCTGATATCATTTGTAACAGCTTAAATTTAACATATTCAATGTTAATTTAAGCTATATTTCCTAGGGGTAACATGGATTTAATTTCGAGTTTATTAATTGAAAGTCGAAACCTTTGACTCCATATCCATCATAGTTCGCGACACATTAATTCCGTATACCCTAAAGCAATTGGTGGCAGGAGTAAACGCTTAAAAGTCGCAAATTGCATTTCAATAAGAACGTTAGATTGTCGTCGCGCTGCCAAACTTCGTTAGAACGTCTATGGAACGTTATATGCAGGAGGCGGGGAGAAGCGATAATGGCCAACAAAGAGCCGTTATTAGCTTCGCTTTAGTAACGCCGATGAAATTACTCAGCCGTGGAGGAACTTTTAAGCAGAACCTCGAGATACCACTTTTCCGCGTTTTCTGCAATGTAACATAACTCTTACGATATCACCGAGACGACTCCGCGCTGTGGAATTCGTTCGTGCAACGCGGACGAACTTTCGGTTTCTTTTGCCTGCGGGAGAAAAAGGTGCAAATTAGTTGAATCTTGTTCTGGACGTTGCACGTTTATATCTCGTTACAGTTGGACGTTTCGATCGCTCGTGCGTTTCGGTACGATCTCAATTTCTGACAAAGGATCGCAGTTCTGCGTTAGCACAGTGGAATCATATTCTTTTTTGTGCGTCAATTGTGCACCAAGTATTGCTTCGTTATTTTTTAACAATATAGGAAATTTTAGTTGACTAATTTATTTTCTTTCAAATTTTTATTATCTAATTTGCTGAATTTTAAAAATCAATAGGCAGGAGATTGAATATAGCTAATTTTTTTCGGCAAATTCAGATCTCAAATATCTTTTTACTGAATTTTCGTATTCACTGGAATGGTAGGGGAACAGAAGATGTAACGTTGCTAAATTTTTTTGATTTTCGTCTCTGAAATACCGTTAAAGAATCTTAATGATAAGTGTAGATGACCGTTCATCTTGCACGCTCTTAATCCCCGAAGCGAAAGGCAGCGTATCAAATTTTGCAGTGAGTTCTGCGAGATCCTTCATCTCACGCTGTATTATCCTAAGCTTCATCGTCGTTTACAAATAAATCCCGTGATTTTTGTTAACAGAGAATTAATTACAAACTATGCCAATAAAATCAAGGGAGCAAAAGCCTCTCACGCTTAAACGAATATAGATGGACATTCTTCCGTGGTGGCTTCTTAAACTACGTACTTTCACGGTTAGAACTAGATAAAAATCGTCCCGCTACGACACCCAGAAGCCGAGAGACAGCAATTCAAAGCGAAGTCTGCACCGATCCCCGAATCGCCATGACCCCTCACCCGGGGCCACCCAGAAAATCGGACACTATCGGTTTCAAAATTAAATATCTCGGTTATTTCTCGGCCGATCGTGATGAAACTTGTTTCTTCGTCTTCCTTAGACTTCAGGATTTCAAAGTACGCCAAGAAAATTGTGCGTCAGCTTTTAGTTTTTGTACGGCGGCCCCGAGAAGAAAGGAAAACCCTCTCACGCTTAAACGAATACAGATAGAAATTCTTCTGTAGTTACACGTTAAACTACGTGCTTTCACGATTAGAACGTGATAAAAATAGTCCCGCTACGACACCCAGAAACCGAGAGACAGAAATTCAAAGCGAAGTCTGCACCGGTTCCCTGGCTGCCATGACCCTTCACCCAGGGCCCTCCAGAAAATCGGACACCGTTGGCTTTAAAATTAAATATCTCGGTTATTTCTCATCCAGAGAATGGTTTTAGTGATATAGAGTTAAAAAAATGTGTGCGTTTATTAACCCTTTGCGCTCCGAATTATTTTACTAACTATCCGTCAGATAAGCAAATATAGTCTCTGAAAATTGTCTCCTGTTAATTATTCATTTTTACATTGTACTAAAAAGATTTGTAATTACCGCGGGATATTTATGTTAAGTCGCAAAATTATTGTTGATTTTGAAAAGTCAATAATTAATAGATAACACGTTAAGTAGCACAGGAAGCTATGTCGAGTGCAGCTCGACATAGGAGTGCAAAGGGTTAAGTTCTCGGACCGTAATCCCTCCTTTTGAACTGATTCTGGTTCTCATATAACACGGTTTTCTACAACACGACAATTTCTAGGAACCTATGTACCGCGTTATAGTAGGGTTTTCTGTATCTCGTTTCCATTCTAAAAGCTTATTATATCTCTGCAATGGACAAGCATGTTCACAACTGCTATTCTACGACAAATCGTTCATGGCTCTCCTTGCAGAAAGAGACTCATTGCAAAAAAGAAAGAAAATAAGAATAGAAAAAGAAGAGCAACTTTCTTCTCTACCGTTCGTCAGTGACTCGATTAGACCGTTGGCTCTTACAGCGGCACGCCGGCTAATTGCAGAAAGATTCCCGTCGATTTTTCTATTCGATGCGGCATTACTTTCCCGTATAGGAATCCTTGGAGCGTTCGTGGTCAGAAGCTATCTGAAATTTCTATCCTGTCCGGGCATGTATGGCAATTAGGCTTCTTTGGCGGTGCTCGAAACTCGAGAAATTCTCGGGTGCAATTAACGCGGGAAGCCGCGCGCAATTTCGTCGCGAGCTCCTCGAAAGTGCAAATACGGACTAATGTCCGTCAAGTCTTTTAGACATCAGAAATTTTGCTAATCTCTGTCCTACGATCTTGTAGGATTCACGGCGAAATCTTCTTTCCTTCCTTTTGCATTTTTGGGATTTAATTGTTCTGGTTTTGTAGATTACAGTTTACTGTTTCATGTGAGCCGAACTACCGAAATTACAGTATTGAGAATAATTAATTAGGAGAAATTTTCCAGAAGTAACGGGTATTTTGAAATTGAGGACATTTACTGCGAGTCCAAGCCTTTGTATATTCTTATCCACTATATTACTTGGTAATTTACATTTTTTCGGTTTTATTTACTAGACTGTTTTAAGTGGATTTCTCACTGTGCTAATATCACATGAGAAAAATTTCCTAGAGTTGAGAAGGATTAAAATTTGGATTTTCTGATTACAATTCCGAGCCTTTATCTCCTTATCCACCGTAGTTTCAAGTTTCCCGCGTTACGTTTCAGCATGCAAGTTGCAAACATTCGTGTCCTTTATTCGTTGAATGCTTTTGTACCGTTAATCCGAGGTGGGCATTGTTAATTCACCGAGTGCTCGATTAAATTTTTAATTCGATTCCGCAGGCAACGGCTGAGGGCACAAAAGATGGTATGAATTGCTTGGATGTTATTTAACTTTCGTCTCGCGCAGGGGACATTTGCATCGTCGTAATTATCCTTGATACTACGACGAAACCACGCCTCGTTGTTCGCAGACGACAGGATGTTTTGTTGGGCGAGACTTCAACGATCGATTTCATTGTCCTTCGTTTTTATCAAGGAAAATAAATGGCTTGTGTTTTCGACGACCAAAATTTGATGATTTATTGGTCGAGTTTTTTTGAATATATGTTAGAATTCTCAGTTATAAATGAAATTAGCTCACAATAAGATATTTTTGATACGTACTATTGTAAAATAATTCTGTTGTGCCGCAAGAAGCGCACTCGTCTCGATTATTTCTTGTTTCGACGTTACAATTTTATCTGCACCCTGTGTTCTGAAATTACGAAGTCTTGGTAAAATAACAATAATAACGTGTAGTGCAAAACTGCACAAATATTTCTCTACGCCACTAACGTTTCTCCAAGTACATAGTGCAAATGGAAATAATTTTATACAACTTAGCGATGTACAAAAATATTTTTAATACTCGCAGGAGATTGTACCAAAGAAAAAAAAAAGAATTAAATTATACCCTAGTGTCTTTACCACGTCAAAAATCATTGTTCACGTTAACAATGAATAACGACTTCTATTGTACGAAAGTATTACTCGTCATATTGACGTCTTGTCGATAAAACTTCGCCGGTAGCAATTCCCATATTGACGATGAAAACTAACACCATCAGTATTGTTATTTCCTCCTACTATGTTTCTCTCTTGGCGTTAAAACTTAACAAAAAAAAGAACAAGGAAATAAAAGCAAAAGATACCAACCGATTAAGACCCCATGAATTATTTTAAAGCATCGTCCACCGTGCTCGGCTAATTAAAGAGACGACCTTATCGCGACCTTGAAAGCACACACCCCGATTTACAAAGAGCAGCTTGGTGAACATCACGGAATATCGTTAATGCCACGTATCTCTGTCCTTTGTCTTTTATTCCGGCCGATTGATCGCGCCAACTCCAACCCGACCGTCGTGGTAATCCAATCGCTTGTAGTCTAATTAATAGAACCGTGGACAGTGACGTTATTCGCGTGACATCGAGCGATCTTCGTTCATTGTTTCCCCGTTGGTCCAAGATCAATGTCGACCGGCTGTTTATAAGTGAACTTGGATTTCTTAGATTTTCAATAAAACATCAACTTACCTCGACGTATATGATGTTTGTATTTTCTTTCGACTTCAACTGCTATGATTCTTTCTCCTAATACAGTGTTGGCGTACCTTTTTGAGAAGTGGGTCAAATTTTGTTAATTATTTTTGTTAGTACTAGCTTGTGGACCACAAAGCCAACGGTATCACTTGGAAAGAGGAAGAGGAGGATGGTTAAAAACTATTTCTTCTTGGTTCTCAGCTGGCTAATGTCCACTTGAAAATATTTTTTAATAAATTCGAATGTAGATATATATACACTTTATTTAAAAATTTTTTTTTGCATTCGTCTACTCTTTCTTTTATGATATGAAAAATAAGTTTATAAAAATCAACGCGTGGGTTATTTAAAAAGCCTGCATGGGTCAGTATCTGACCCTCGGGTCATAGGTTCGCCATTATTGTCCTAAGACTTATGATTTTACGTGAGTTTTGAAACAACGACTAATATGATTTTAACGATGTTTGTCCTTTTTTTGTTTCAGGTGAGTACCATTTTCCAACGTCCTTGATTCAGGTGCAAGTCGACAAATAATGTGTGAGTACTCTACTCGAGAATTAAACCGTAATCTTTTAAGTAGCATAGAGAAGTTTACATTGTTAAGTAGAAGCTTCTATGGATACTCACGAAACGGTTTTCCTTTAGCGATTATGCGGCGTTTGCTGGAGATAATTCATGAATTATGTGCTTGTAATTATGAAAGTGGTTTGAGCACGAAGTTTGAAAAATTAATTTTATATCTTGTGTATCATTCTATACATTGCAACATGGTAAATCTGTCTTCTTGAAATTATAAAAAACAGAGCCATTTGACATAGTTCATAATTATCTGAGTACAAAGAATTCCAATCTGTCGAAACAAAGAGTAGTTACTTACACCACCGTCACAATTGCGAGTACATGCAGCTTTGAATAACTATGTTGAAAACATTCTGACGCATTCTACTGGCGTGTAAAGAAATGATTTTTCTCATTATCGTAATCATCCTCGTCTGATTCTCTGACGTAATCTACACAGTTAATAATAACTAGAATTAAGCCAGCTCACGTCGTCGACGGTAACGCCGTGTGAAACAACGACATGGAATAATAATTATTATAACGAAGCGACACTTGAACTTCTTAGCTCGGTTCCGTCTCTTCCTTAATTTGAACAAGTCAGACAGAAGAGCGCGTTCTCGAAGCGTTACGATTTTCGACTCAATTTCGAAGCCTAACGAAGTTAATTAGAGTACGTCGTAGAGACGAGCCACGCCCACGCTACCAAGGGCTTTGTAATTACGTCTAATCAATGCCTCGCACTCGTATCGAGGCGCCGATTTTACGAACGGAAACACGTACCTCAACGATGGTCAATTCAACGGATGAATTCGTCGAATGCGTTTATACGAAGGTCCTTGAACACGAGGAAATGATCTCGTTACACAATTCTCGTTACGTCGACGAACGTTTGTCGTAAAACGACATACTCCTATCGAAAATATCGATTGTTTGAGTTTCACTCGAAAACTTTGACTCTCCTGGTATCAATCGATGGTGGAAATTTCACTCGCTGAGAGATTTCCGGAGTGAAATCAGCCATCGTTTCCTGCCTCCTTTTTTTTATGATTTCTGTTTAATTGTTACTAGCGGTTTGCCAAGTATATATAATTTTAGGTGGAGTTTCTAAAGTATAGTTTTATGGTAAATGATAAAGTAAGGTTTCTCTCCGAGAGGTAATCTGGATTTGAACTTTGATCTAATAACTCTGGGGTCAGCACAAGGATCAGCATAAATATTCTTTGGACAAAGGAAAAGTTTAATTTTGCACGCTCAGTGTAATTAGTTGAAGTTTTAAACTCTATATTCACCATAGTTCATGATTGTTCTGCTTTGAACTGTTTTAGCTTTAGAACTATTGTTCTGCTCTTTGATATTGTGAAAACAATTTAGTCTATTGCAACGACTGTAATTTCAAAATTGTAAAAGCTTTGGACGATTATCGCACACAAGGCAAAGCCTGTTTGAACGTTTAAATGAAATTGTATCCATTGGAAGGAATTAATTTCCGGGTAATCCAACAACGAGCGATCTCAGAAGGTATTAATTTACTCGTGATCGAAGCATGAATCGCAATTGTACTGCATTGTTCGACTAGAAGGATAGCAGAAGCGTAGAAGGTCAATAAAAATCACAATTGTAGGATCGTGAAAAAGAGAGTGGCGGAAACCCATCCAATCAGCGTACTCGGCCAGAGTAGCTTAACTTCGAAGATCGCCAGGGTCGACGTGGAATCATTGCGCTAGTCTGCTCACCCTGAAGACAATTCTTTTCCACTTTTCTCCTTGATGGCAATTCTTAGCCCCCTATAGTCTGAATTTATTGTGGTATTTGAAAATCAGTTTTTCGATGGCACAATTAGAAAATGATAAAAATACAATTTTAAATGACGGATTAAATTTGATTTTTAACCCCTTTCCGTGCCATTGCTTTTGTGATCAAATGTGCAATGACTGAATTAATTACTAAAATAACAATCTCACCCCTAATTTCGGATATAGTAAACGACTTAACGTAACATTGAATAGCGTAGAATTAATTTGATTTTATCAGGACCCACTAATATTTGTGATAAAATAATTTTTAGAGCTCTTCAAAATTAACTATTCCATTTATCGCGTCACGAGTAGCATTCGTTATTGTACGGCAAGGGTTAAACTTTGAATTGCAAAGAGTTTTATGATTTTTTCGAGCTGGATTATAATACCTAGCAAAGTTTAAATTTGGACTTTGAAGAATGTGTCTTGCGTTACCTCAAAGTCACAGGTGCACATAGAGGGTTAAAGTTCCTTTTTTATGTGTGCTCTCACTCGATCCTACTCGATTGTGACTTTAATAACGATCTTTCTTTCCAAGTCGCACAGAAAGCAGTCGATTACCTTCGTTTCGTGGAATTTCAAAAATCTCTTCGCTTCAACCAGCACACTGGTTGCGAAACATACGTTTCGCTCGGATGATCTGCGTAATTAAATAGGAAAAATTCGTTGCCTCCGATAATGCGAATTGCAGTTACGGAATATTATTTATTATCCGATTAACAAATATCTCGTCGTATTGTGCGCAATTTATAATCCACGAGAAGATGAATAGAATGGAAGGTCTGATTTTTTCCCCTACTCGCAGATTATGCGAGACGAAACGACGAAATTCCAACAATACCATGCTCGTTCCCATTCTCTCCATCGACTCAATGACATTTGGTGTTCACCATTAATGTCAGGCGAGGACATTCGAGGTGCAGTTAAGGGAGATCGTTGCGATGATCTTGCCTCTTCGTTTCGCAATATAGATTTTCTCTCATTGTCCAACGATTATAGAAATTTGCCTCTGCTGATATTGTCGTAAGAGAAATCGGGTTAGAATCGTAATTGCAAAAAATGCATAGAAATATTCTCGGTAAAAATTTAAGATAGCACTCTAGAGAATATTATAAATATAGTAGAGGAGAGTTCTGGATTGGAATGAGAATCGTTGGTACTCAAGGTAATAAGGTGGATGATTTCAGTGCACTTGGCTCGAAAAATATCCCGAATAAAAAGATCCATTCGCTGAAAAGCGTGCTTGCGATCTTTTCACGGCAGAATACCGATGAGATTAACTACCAAACTCTTTCCTAGATACAGCAAGAAAATTTATCCCCGGCTAAGTCGAGGGAAAAAGATTAATATTCAAATCCCTTGAGTTCTCCAAGAAGAAAAGATTCCTTTTGCACGATAACTTTTCTGCACTACGTCTCGAGATCTTTCAAGGAGTTTCTCCAATTCTCTTTGAATATTCATCCTTCTCTTTATTTCCCAAGTAATTGATTTGATCAAAGGATCGTCGTTGATCAATGTTACACTTTTTTTCAGTCGGGTGTTACACGATTTGGAAAGAATTTATAGATGTTGAAATTAGGACAGTGTCTCGACCGATCAATACCATTCGTATTGCCCTCGTTCTCCTGCAATTTTTTCTCAAAGATTAATTTCTACCTTTGATTAAAATTGTTGCGCCTTTTATGACACACGTGTCAATTTGAAATCGAGGTTTCCGAGGTGTCGGAGCAATTGAGGTTTTAATACGTGGAAGAAAACATCGCGGCATTGGGACACCTGGGAATCGATACGTCGATGTATCGGAATACCGGTATTTCGGTGCATCGAGGTGCGAGACATTGGGTGGTCGGTTTACCGATATCATCGACCTGTGTGTTTGTCGATGCATTAAAATATTGGAATATTGGTGCATCCATTCGGTGACTATTTTTTCGAGTGGTCGACGTTACCTCGACGCTGGTGATATATCGAAATATCTCTGGTACCAGAGACATTAACCCCTTACTCTGTCAATGTAACTGGTATGAAATTATAATTCTAATTTTTGCTAACAAGCTATCGTTTCAATTTCATCCTGCGTTTCGAGGATGTTTTATTGTCCTTTCGGTGTCGAACATACTATTGGATCCTCTCAGATGTCTCTGTATATTGATACACTTGATGAAACCTCTCAAAGTACTCGAGAACAATGTGCATTTGCTGGTAACTAGCAAGGAAGTCGGTCGATCGTTTCGCGATGTCAGGGTAGCTCGGTCGAAGGGGTAAACGAGCGAAGAAGTAGAAACTGTACGTCCTTAGGCGGACATCAAACGAATTGTCTGTTCTGATTGCGATTCTCAATTATCATTGCCATTGTTATTTTTATAAAATATGTTTACTGTACAACTTAGTGCACTTATTATTTATATCTATATTAATATGTTTAAATATGATCGTATTTTGCTGACTTCATCAACTTTATTGAAGTCAAACATCTTTTAATAAAATCTCATCTTTGCATAGTAGGAAACCTAGCTGTTTATTTAGCATTCTTTCATTGATTTTAAAGTAGCATCTCAATATCGAATGTAACAGAAAGTTTCTAATGTAAGCGTCTCAAAGTCAGTAGAGATTCGATTGAATTCAGCAGCATGTAGCATTAAACGTATTAAATTAATAGTATTTACGATATCAAAGGAACACAGCAGGCTTGAAGATCAAAAAGGAGAAACAGTACGAAAGGAGGAAGTGCAAAATAAATGAATTTTCCAAGCGAGTGCTGCTCAGTAGATAAATGCAATTTGTGAAATTCTCTTCTACCGTGCCTTTGGAAATTTCATTTTCCAAGTTTGTCATCTAAGCGTGTAAACACTCTTGGTTTAACAGTATTCCGATTATCGATGTAACGTTCGTGCGATGCGACAAGAAAGGCAAAATAAAAATACGCATATAATCGAGGCCAAGCTATATACCGTCATATTATATTTTCCATTTTCGTTCGAAGGTTCTGCATTCGTTAACTGAATGTCACACTTTTACGGGTTCCTTCGGAACAAGCTCATTGTACACATCCGGGTTTCGATTTGCGACCGCGAAATTCCATTACCAGAGAAGACTGTATTGTTGATTCACCGGTCAGTCTCTTCACGGAAACCTGATGGTCTGGTTAAATGTGTCACGTGTGTACAGAAGCTCGATAACCGTCTACAGCTTTTATCTTAATTGTTTTCTTTTGTGCATTACTCTGCTTTCAAACTTGAAAATCGTGTTCCCCCTTGTCGAATCCTAGCAATACCCTCTTTTAACGTCCTCGATGTACAATTCTCCTATCACAGCTTTAGAAATGTAAAACATTATCGTTCACATACCTCTACTTGTAAATGACTTTATCTACTTTCTTACACTAAGTGCCTTTTCCTTATTTTTTATTTATCTGTGCGATTGAAAATACCTCTACTTGTAAATGACTTTATCTACTTTTTGTACTAAGTATCCCTTGCCTATTTTTCATTTATCTCTATGATTGAAAATATCCTTCTAAACATCTAATTTCTACTTCTGTTTTCTTCACACATCGAAACACCTTTACCTAAAGGGGTGCCACATTCTCGAAAATTCTGTCTTCCTCCCCCACCGTTAAATTTTTATCATTTCATAATACAAAGGTCTTTTCCTTGCCATCTAATTGTGGTATAATATTAGATGTCGATGCCCTTAGAGTCACTTCTTCCCTTAACTGCGTGACCTAGAGAGAAGTGGGGGAGATCATCTTAAGAGGTTGCGTCTCAGGGTGCATAGAAGAAGACAGTAGGGTTTTAAACTAACTTTGTGACACACAACTTTTTTTAGACACCCTTAGATACATTAGATTATTACTTATTTAGTATTTTGTTTTGCATTCTACATATTTCATATACTCAATATGTATATCCTATTTATTTATATGTGGGTTCGGGGCGGGGAAGCCCTCTTATAAAGAACTTTAGGAGAAAAGGACGTGAAAAGAAGTTGTCATCAGGGAGAGGTCGCTGGCGCAGTGGTTCCGCGCCGACCCAGGCGATCGTCGACGTTAAGCTACTCTGGCCGAGTTGCTGCCTTGGATGGGTTGCCGCGCGCCTCTCGTTTCTTTTTCACGATCCTACATATATTATATCCTTATTGTGTTTTGTGTATCCCTTATTCCTGACATTTAGTTTCTTTTTTTTTGCTTTGTCCACACCTACACCTCAGTCATATATATCATTCGACAACCTCAAGAAGTCTCCTGAGCGGCGGAGCTTCTCGCTAAATACCGTCTATTCGCACCGTTTTTTTTATTTAATCCACCCTGCTCATCCTCCTGAAGGAGGCACTTGACAAAGTCGTAACATTGAAATATCTCTATGACGCCTGGCGAATCAGATCATGCCGAAACAGGCCTACCTCCGAGGAGACTTCTTGAGGTTGTCGTGTTATAATTCTCCTTAGTATCATTTAACCGAATCCTACTACATAATAAATAATTTCCGCCTCAGTTTCGAGATCGTACGACATAACCGACGACACCATCAAAGAATTCGGCCTCCTTCCATTCCACCTTGGAACAACCTGTTCCACGGCTCGTAGGTTCGCTCGAATTTCGTCAGGCTTCGCGGAAATTGGCAAATCGAGAGTCTCAGAGCGATGGAGAAGGTTTCGCAGTCGGACACGAGGGATCGCCCGTAGATCGAATCGGTCCGGAGCAACGAACGAAGAGCCTCGTCGGTTTAATCGGAGAGAGTATCTCCCCCTCTGCGTCATATTCGCTACCGTGTAATCGTCTGCAAAACGACGACGAAGGAAGCCCGGCCGCATTAGAGTTCCCGTATATCCTGCCACGTCATCCTGTGCGCCACGCTCTGACGCTAGAAAGTCGTGGCGCGATGTTTAACATTTATTTTATCCTCGCCTCATCTCCGTTACTCTTACTACCCTCGTCTTTCTCGTTCTTCGTGGAAGTTAATCGATTCCTCCCAGGCCTTTGTGCGTCTCGCACGCGGAACAATCGATCAAATTAATCGGACCATTTCGTTTCTTCGACCGGAATGACTTTCAGGAAAGTGCGACGTGTTTCCTCTCGCTATGGCCTCTGAACGAATTATATGTTGAGGAAACTGAATCGAGGATTTTATTGATAGAAAACTAGGAGAATTAGGGTTAACGGTAGATTAATTGGATTGTTGTATTTTATTGTTTAATTGTGAGTCCTTTGGAAATTTGTTTCTCTCGGATATCCGAGCGAATTTGATAAAAGTTTTGGTCGTGAAAATGAATTTCGAGCTGTTGTTCTTGTTTTCTATGCACCAAGTAACGAGGCTCGGTTGGACGATGCTGCTTTCAGTGCTACTCTCCTTGGAATTCTACCGAATTTTCTTTCCCCTTATGTTTCAAAGGGAGCGAGCGCCGTAGGAACCATGTCGAGGGTGGCTGCGTTTCCGGTTTCATATACAGACTTCTTGTTTTTAGGATGGAAGTTACTTCAGGCAGAAAAACCCAGCGGGAAAAATTGTAACCGTAGTTTTACCTGAGATTTTTACACTTTATACGGTTTCCAAAGATGAAACTTCGTTGGTTACATTTCTTTAAAAGCACTAGCTACAGTAATCGTCCCTTCACTAATTAAATTAAAAGTTTGAAAAATCGAATTCCCCTTTTTCCAATAAAAAATCAAAAAAAATCAGAACCATTTCACAGAATTGATGCAACATTGCACAGCACTCTACACCCCGAAAGTCTAGATATTTGACCCTTTTCGGTTCAACATCGAGCAGTACTCGATTGATTTCATTTTCTGACAATTTAATATCGACTTTTCAATTTCTTAAAGACTTTGTAATATCACCTAAATATCCATCAGTGTCTATAATTATTGATATCGTAAAAAAAATGAACATCGAATGATAGAAAATATTATCATATTAATTTTATTTAGCTGACCTCAAAATTAACAAAATAATTCGGACCACAAAGGGTTAACGTACTTCATCATTGTAATATCCCACATAGAAAAATCTACAAAAACCCTATAGTTTTACTAGCAAGATATCCTTCCACCATAAAAAAAGTAAAGGCAATAAATCGCAAAAAGTATCTTAGCATGCCGAAAAAGCGGTTTCGATCTTGACCCAATGGGCAAGTCTCGAAGATCTGCCGCAGTGGCCCAACCTGTTAATCCCTCTTGTCGAGGATCCGCGAGGAGCGTTTGCCAAGGAGCTACCTTTAACCAGGATCGAATTGAAAAGCCACGTAGTAAATTTGCCTATTAAGAGAACCGCTTTAACAGGCACCCTGCCAGGCGCCCTCGTCATCTTCCTTGTGCCAGTATCTGCCCGATAGCGGAGAAAGTCCAACAAGCTCAAAGCTCCCCGATGCGTGACTAACGTCGATCCTCCGATTGCGGAATTTTCAATCGATTCTTACCTACTTCACCATCTTCTCTTGGCTTCATTTTCCTCCTAACTCCCTTCTCCTTTTCCCTGAGATTATCGGATACACGACGTTGCTGCAACAGCGAGAAACGTTCGATTTTTCCTACGCTCAACATCACTTTTTTTGCCGTGACTTGCTCGACACGTTCAATGGCTAACGGCATGGGAAAAATAATTACTGTAATTTGTCAAAATTTATTACGAACATTTAACGATACATTTCCATGAAAGAGTGAAATATCGTTTTAGAGATTTTTTTTATCGAATAAGTTTCGAAGAAAATATATGGGAGCTTAAATTTGTACAGCTTTTGTGAATTTAGTGAATCAATCTTTTTGATCTCAACGATGAATTTTTTAGGACGACTTTTTTTTTAAGGATCTATGTCACCTTCGTTTCGTTGTGGATTTATCGAGAATAGTCGACAAAAGGGCGATGAATATTCATCGTCGTTGTACGGGAATTTTAATGGGTACCAGTCGAGGATATTGTTTTTGGAGGCAGGGACACGGTTCTTAGAAATTTCTAGGCCCGTTTTCTACATTTCTACGGTCAACCTCGAGAGTTTTAGCATTTCTTAGCGCGGGGATTACGTTGTCGGGGATTATTTTTTAATGTCGTGACGTTAGAGGCAGAAATAGACCTCTGTATTCTCCGAGTAAACAATGTCGAGTGGCTGCCACGCAAAAAGAAGACGCACGAAACATATGCGCGAAATTAAACCATTTTAATTGCGAGTTCTACTGTGCGCTGTTCTACTACAAAGGAAATTCACGGGAAGGTTTTCTGGCAAGTGACAACTGTTATTTTACCTTTGATCAATTCTCTTGAGACTTTTGCGCAATTTTGCACTATTTTTCAAAATATCTATTTTTTATTATGAAAGATTAAATTTATATCTACTTTGAAAGATTAAAGTGGCATTTTCTAGATGTTGATTCGCAGAAGGAGTTTTTCTCCTTTGGTGCGAACTAGTCGCAAAGTTGCCTTTTGGTACCCATGAACTTAATGGACTTCTTGATAGCTTCTTTGTACCCTGTTAATGCGTTTAACGAGATTAGAAACACCCACTGCACAAACTACTCTTCCACTTCTGTTCTCTGCTTTATCGACGCACGTAAGAATTTCGTTCGAAACACAATTAGAACGTGCAATTACCCTAACCGAAACAATGAAACTCCACCCAAGAAAGCACTTTTTACTCGAACACCAATAGAATCATTTAATAACATTTTTTTTACGCCCCAACATTTTTCATCAAAACGAAAGAATTGTTTCAGAATCACAATTTTTTATAATTAACCACCCCTTTACAAACTTCTTCGCCACAGGCAATTTTCCCTCGACCCAATTTTCACTTTAGAACTTGATAATAGCTATTCGTCGAATAAAAATGAATAGCGGGAAATTTTTCGAAATTTACTTTCAATTACACTAGCACCGAGTAACAAAGGGGTTTCCTGCACAAAAGAATGAAAACAATTCACTATAGGAAATCTTTCGAGAAAGGGACGTAGGAATGCGTAACATGGTCGAAAATCTATCTCGCGGGATGATTCGCGGTCGGAAATTACATCGTGAGTATCCACCGCGGTGCCTTCCTTTTTCCACTCACCTAAATTGCTCTAATTGGATAGGTCGAGGCTCCGAAGTATGTGCGTGTCAGTCTTTGTCCACATATGAAAATATGTGTACGTTCATATCGTTGAGATGCGTCTCCATGTGTGAGCGCGCGTGTTTCGAATCAATAGCACTTTGTGTAATACTCTGTGAATGAAGCACCGCGTTTCAGGTTGCGCGAATCGATGGCAATGGCTATACCTAAAACGCGCTGTTAATTGTACACGTTGCCAGCATCCACGGTGTCGCGATTAATTTGATAATTGATTCGTAAATTACGGAGAATTTGCAGCCGACAGGCTTCAGTTTCGATGATTTCGTATCTCCCCTTTGGAATTACATTCTTCGACTTCGTGAAACGTTGAGGGAATAATTCCGTAACGAAGGATGACGTATTTTTTCTAGTATAGAATTTACTAATAGTTAGAGGATTTTTCTTTTCATTTTTGTACTCATTAACACTAGATCTATGGTCGTTAAATCCAGTAGGTTTGAATATATTAAATAAATACCTTGCAGAAGGATGGATCAAGTGGTAAAAATATGATATCTTAAATAATTCATATATTATAAAAAAGTCGTGAAATATTTACCGTACTACTTCTATATCAATTTGAAAAGGATTAAAAAAAATTTAGAAACCTGTCAATTTGACAGCTGGAGTTGATCTAGTGTTAATAACTTGAATACTTGAGCGAGTGATAGAAATTTAAGATTTATTGAGACTTTTATTGGGATCAATTTTCTGCATTTTTTCCTTCGAACCACTCTTTGTTATCGCAATTTTTAAACAGTTTTTCCTTTGAGATACAGCGAAAAAATACCAAGAGGTGTCAAAGTAAGATGATACTGGCGTAAAAAATTGTAAAGTTACACCTTGGAAATCAGTTTGCAAATACGACCGTAACTTCTGCTCTTCTGTAGGGAAGCAATATCGAGAGACTCGAATGCTTTTACGTCGTTACTTCGTTGAGGCTTCCGTTGGCTTTTCGAGCTGGCAAACTTCTTTGAGACTCGCAGGAATTCAATTCGATCCCAGGGTAAACATATTGGTAAATTGCTATGCAGAGAGAATACCACGGAGATTCCCACGCTGACTTTAAATCAACCCTTCGAGATGCGCGTCCATGGTCGTTGGAACGAGTCAGGGAAAGATTTAACTTGAGATGACCCCGATTCCATTGGAATACGAGGATCCCTTGGTTCGTGAATCGTGTGCTTGTCCTTGCACTGATTACCCTCCACTAGGAAATGGAGCACCGTAACTCGAGGTTACCCCTTTTAACCCTTTGTCGGGCCGTGCGATAGTTTACGGTGAATCGAGGGATAGGCTTTTACGAGAAATTACACGACATTTGTTCAGAGATTCTGCTTATCTAACTCGTTGCTCACCAAATTATTCTTCCAATTGTTCTTCAGCTAAGGGAAAATAATTTCGGAAAATATTTTAATGTTGATCATCCATTTTGATTTAGTAATTGTAATAATTAGAGGTACTGTGGATTATTAATGTGGAGGTGCGAGATCATTGTTAATAATAATTGTACTGTCATTTTATGTAAACCTATTCATATTATAGGAGGTCATTTGGTTCTCGTTACTAATGAAATAATAATATTTTTTTGGTGGAATTGCGGAACATTTTCAGTTGAGTATACGAAACAACGTAGAAAATAGCCTTTAATTAGTAACACAGGATATATTTTCATTTCATCGTGCCGGTCATTTGATCACGCAGGGTATGCTTAGCGTTAAATTCCAAAGTCGAAATTTGTTAGGTAAAATATTAATTACATTTGATAGCTGGGTACAGGATGACAACATAAGAATGTAAAAAGTTAAAATTGGAGTTTGTTGAGGGATTTCATTTTGTTTGGGATTTGAATTGTGAGTGGACCCGTGGCTGTCCTTATTCTACTTCGCTCGCTAGACCAAGAGTGGCAATATATTCGAAGGAAAACTTAGAAGTTGTTTTAGTTTGAGTTGTTCTAACAATAAGTATCGAAAGAGATAAATCATTACTGTACATTTTATTGTTGCAGTTTACCTCGAAGTTTCTTTGTTGATAATTTCTTCTCCTTACGTTTCAAGCAGAAATGTATAACAAACTCAAGTGCAACAGTCCTAAAGTTTTCTTTGTTATAGAACAATTAAAAGTAAAGTAAGATTTAACAAGAGCATTAAGAGTATACAAATTATATTATTCAATTTATTCGTACGTTTAATTTACAGAGAACTTATTGTACTCGCGTTCGGAATAATGCGAATTCAAAAGTATACAGAGGCCAAGTTACGGCACACTTAGCGTTGCGTGGAGAAAAAAAAAAACGTTGGAAATAAGTTTTTGTAAGATTCTCATTAGGCATTAGTGCGATGTATTCGCATTATGTTAGATCGAGCTATTATTAGGCCCAAAATGACCTTCGTGTGGACTACTTCAATGCCGAGGCTGATTTTAGCCGCACTATTTGCGGTAGCCTTAATGGAAGTTACCCACTTGTCAGAGTGTTAGGAAAGTGCTGTGAATGTCCGTAATAAAGTTCGTCTGAAACGTGTACTAATACGTAGAAAAAAAAGTCAGAACATTTTTTTAATACGCTTACTTCGAATGTTTTTACTGCAATTATTCTAATTCCTTTATCGCGTACACACGCTTTCCAACTAAATTAGAATTTAATAACGTCCATACATTCATCCAGTTTGACGTTGATAGCGAGGAAAATAATTTCTTGACTTGACGAACCGAGAAACTTCATCTAGTAAGCAAGATCGAAGTTTAAAAACTACCGATTGGAAATCGATAGATTTTTCGTATGGCACGAATAAGCACTCATTGTAGGGTCATCCGAATGCAGGATGGAGTCTCGACCTTCGGAAGGTTAATTGGACCGTAACAATGAGTCGTTTTAAGACGACCGATAATTAAGCCCACACGTACAAACGGCTCTCGATAACGGCAACGATCGAACCGTCGATTTCCTCCAACCGATCGTACAGTTATTAAATCCTTCCACGATTCACAGTACACGAATCTCTCGATTCACTTTTGGCCCTCGTTAATGAATCACCGAAAGTCTTCAGGTGTTAATTTCCACTCTAGAAATTTCAAAAGACTACTTCATTCCCCCCCAACTTTGCCACGGTCGGTTGATTTTTGAGGTCCGTTAATTCTTCATTTCTTCTAAAAAATCAGTAGTTTTCTGAGCGTGATAATACTCTCGGAAATCGATCGTTAAAATCTCCAGATAAAAAAGAAAAATGAAAAGATCCTCGAGTGTGTTGGTCCGGAAGAACCGGTTTGCCGGTCGAGTAGCACGTGCCCGATGACGAGGAGGCTCCATCGTGTTCTCCATCGTCTCGAGAGAGCGCAATGTCTTCCTCCCAATTTATTTCGTCCGTCCTCTTCGCCGTTGTCTGGCACAAGAGAAAGAATTACCACGAACGTGCTAAGACGCGACGCTCCCTCCTTTGTTGCAAATAAGCGCACGAGGAGATTGCGGACTTGCGTCTTCTCGCGCAAGGTGAATCCCTTGGGGTTGAGAAACGAAGAGAAACGAGGAGGAGGATGAATGCTGGAGGATAGACCACGAAGAAGACCAAAGGGACTTCTTCTCTCCTACGAGAGTGTTGTTTGCGCCTGCGGGGGCGAGACGATACACCCACGTCGTTTAACGAGTCCTCCTCTTAGTCCCTTTATTGTGCGCTTTCGTCCCACTCTTTTTCGCGATGTTTGCGTCCGGATGGAAAATTAAAAGTACCAGAGAGTCTAGACTCTGGAGGAGGAAATTGGGGTGATTTTTTAGACGTTTTTACTGGAATTGACTACTCTGGGTAGCTTTTATAACGCATTCGTTTAGCCCTGCGTGAAAGGATCGTTAGGAAATTGCAATTTTCTGGATGGACCTCATCAGGGGTGGTTTTAATCCTCTCGGTGTAGCATAGAAAGCTCGTTTGGATGGATTCTTGTAAAGGTTTCCAAACCAATCGAGATAAACCAGTATTATGAATTTCGCTGCTGGATTTCTATGTAAATGCATGAATTTTGTGGCTCTGTATGTGTGTCATCAATGGTTTTCCGCGATATTTGCTCATGGTACCCACAAACGGATTGTCGGTTTTCATGACTGATGTAGCACGTTGTCCGGAACCAAGAAGATCCGGTGTTTGGACGTATATATACGTCTTCCGTTGAGAAAGGGTCAAGGGATAGTGATACATCTGTTTGGGAAAAAATATGGCTGAAATTTCCGCCTGTTTGCCTGTCATGGGCAGCGGTATTGCGCTGTATGTTTTGCTGGGATATTGATCGTTCTGAAAATATTGATTCCGAAGGGCAAAAGAAGGCGAGTTTGCGAACAACCGTCGGTAAATTTCTGTGGACGTGATGATAAGGTAGTTCTCTATCGTATCTTGGTTGAGTTTCCTTGCCAGCAGCGAGAAATTACTCGCAGTTGGTAACTTTACTACTGCAGCCAGAATTGCAACTGCGGCTAAAGTTGCAACGGCTGGGTAACTGATAAGGATCATGTAGTAGCTTTTGAAAGTAACGTAGGAGTCCTTTATAACAGATAGTAAGTCTTATCAGCTACCAGAAAGTTACCTGTACCAGATTTATCGCCGTTACAGGTCGCAAAAACAACCAGCTACCTACCGTTGCATTTTCTGCATCGTTCTGCAATATTCGATAGAAATTTCTATCGTCCTTCGTCCACAAAAAATCCATAAAACTATTCACCCCTGAACTTTCTTTCACCCTCTGCGAAATCAATTCTGTAGACCACAATTTAAATGGAAAATTCCTTTAAAGTATTCCACGCTTCATGCAGAGTACACTGCGTAATCTCACCCCTTCGTTATAGTTAATCAACACCAACGAGTTAATTAACCGCAATTAGCGAACTTCCAAGGAAATCTTCTCTCCCACCTCTCCCATTTTTTTTTCGTCTCGCAAACTTGGCAAACAAGTGTTCCTCGGATTCTTCCTCCTGTTTTCCCCGTTCATTTCTTCTTTAGCATCCTCTCAATCTCTCCAACCCTTCATCGTGGCTTCCCTTGCCTTTCTACTCCATATTTCAAGAAAATTAATGCCATCCCTTGGCTGCCAGGTTTCTGGGGTCGCGTCGATCTCATTAACGAGTCCGAGGGGTATCAGCGAGCGCGTTAATGGTATTAAAATTGCGCAGGTAACCGCAAATCGTTACTTCTCCGTCGTCTCTTTCATTGTACAGAGTTTTCTTTTCGATTTTTCGCGCGGATTCTCGCGCCTCTTTTTTCCTGTTCTTTCAATTTTGCAACCAGCGTGGATAATTCGTGACACGCTAAGTATTCGAGTGTCATCGGAGCGCATTGAGGCGAGAAATCGTTTTGTTAGATGATATTCACGACCATCGAGGAGATTTCTTCATCAAAGCGTAAGCATTTTCAGTGAACGCGTTACGGTGTGTTTATGTGGTGTATTCGATTGCGATCGAATTAAAATAGTGCGTTAAACGCGACCGGGTTTCGGCTCGAATTTACATAGCATTCGCGGTACGCTCTGCAAATCGGTTTATCGCGGATACCAAATCTCTGCCGGCTTTAATACGTCGATACGATTTCCACAGATTTGTCAATAATAAACGATTCGCTTTTGTAAATAAGCGTATACATATATATGTTATCGATGAGACATTTACAAGATTTCTGAACGAGAGAATGTCATGTTTGCACTTCACTAAATTTACATCCATCGATGAATATTCCCAAAATGATAATTACACCTCATTAATCCTGTTATATAATATTTTGGTATATATTGTGTCATCAATACTAAACAAATCTCAGCAACAAACGATCCATACTTTGAAATCACAGAATTTCCTATTCATAGAGAAACCATTTTGCAAAAGCGCTAACCACGTCGGTCGGTCGCAATGGGGAGGAAAAAAACATTTCTAGGGATCTCGAGCAAGATTTTTCTGATTTGCGGTTGAGAGGAACACGCACCACGTCGAGGTTGACCCACATTTCGAGCAGAGCCTCTCTCGAGCACCATCACCTGGCTCCTACGTCACGTGGTGCACCGGAGCTATATGCAATTGCACCGTTCTGCACGGTTCTCCTCCGTGTCGAGCCATCCGCGCCCCGGCTGCACCAAGAGGGCCGAAGAAAAACGGGACGCAGCTTGCATCGAGTGCAATTGTTTCTCGGTACACGTAACAATAAAACGGTTTAAGGGGAAACCCTGGGATTTATTGGATTCGCGTAAGCGAAAAGTTGCAGCGCTCGGTGGATTCTTTTTTTTTTTTAAACGTCACTGTTGCGATGGAACTGTCAGACTGATAGGAAAAACGGGCGATTAACGTGTTGGAAATTCATGAGATTGTTCAGCAATTTGTAATAAAGCAGGTAGAGGTATTTATCTGTGCGATAAGTGTTCTCTTGGATCTTTGTAGATTATTTATTAGGGAAAATTGTCAAGGTGGATAAAGAGGGTATAAATTTTGGATCGATTGTTTCGAAGGAATTGTAACCTTATTTATCCAAGAGGTTCGCGTTCTTGCTCCAGTTGAAACATAATCTTCAATTCGAGTTTTGAGGAGAACATCAGGAGGAACATAAGATCATAATTTACTTCAAAGTAATCATATTTTAGGGTGCATAGGTAAAAGTATGAAGGGTTAGATTAACCCTTTGCGGACGGAGACATTTTTGACTATTGAGAGATAATCATTTATTTGGCTATTCAAAGTCGCTGTTCAAGTAAAAAGTTAGAATATTAATATGCAGAAATTATAAATTAATATTTGTGTAACCATATTCCAACTTCTATATTTCAATTTTTAAACTTCAATCACGCATACATGCGACGATAGATTCTAATTGAAGTTTTTCTCAGGACACATATATGCGTCGCTAGTCCGCAAAGGGTTAATTCTACTTTCAAAGTATAAAAATTAAAACACCTTAAGATTGATCTCTGATTATTCATCAAAGATGGAAAAGTCTCCACGATGTTTGATAAACAAAAAAGAAAAATTCCGCATGAGAATTGATACGATCTGCAAATAAACTAGGAGAGGAGCCGAGTATCGCTAACGACGTCAGTGATTAATACGCTTCTTCAGTCTTCTTTATCCAGAATAAAGTCATTAATTATAGTTAGCCGACTGATCCTGACCTTCCACCGAAACCGATCGCGTATTGGTTACGGACGTGTTAGGCGATCTCTCTTGGTGGTCGGCTGTATGGATCGCCAGTTTAATCCGTTAGGTTTCGTAACACGCCTTTGGAAAAAGACAGGAGAGAGGAGAGAGAGAAAGAAGAGATAAAAGCAGATAGCAAGAAAAGGCCATGCAATGGTTAGTGGGTTAATCGGGACCGGTCTGAATCTTTCTTTTCGCGGTAGGGATCCATTTGGTTGAAAAGTCCTTTTCCTCCTCGTGGAAAGGGCAACTCGACGAGTCCCATCAGCTGGAAGGATGGATCGCCTTGAAATATAAATTCCATTCTGATTTTCCGGACCGCCCTTTCGCCCGTTATTTCGCTCGGTGAGAGACGTACGGGAAACTCTCGATCGATTATGCATATTCGAGCAGAAAAGAAGATATTACGATCGAGAGACGTCTTGGCAGCCACATTGGGTTTCTTTTTTTATACCTTCCTCCCTTCAAGCTTGACGAGAATTTACGCGGTATCGCTAATTTCACGGAAAATTGATTTCCACCCTAGCACCCCATAATTTCTTGGTGAATTATCATAAATGATTGAAATCGTCGATTTTTGTGTAAGCGTTGAAGCATATCTTCTGAGCGAGTAATCGAGAGTTGATGAAATAATGGTCAGAGCTACAATTTAAAAAAAAAACTTGTATGTAATCTTTTACGGGCTTTGTCGACGGTTTTTACTTTGGTTGATATAGAATTTTGTTTTTTTTTTAGTTGATCGGCAAGATGGAAGGGGAAATAAAGCTTCTAATTTGTACATTTTTCAAAGAAATTGACAACTACATTTCGCAAAAAAGTCCGTTAACCGTCAAGAGTATCTGTTATGTGCGTCACGTTACATCACTTCGAACGGAGAACTTTTCATGCGGCTTGCGCGTCAAAAACTCGACGTTTCCGTCGTTCGAGCGATTTTCCATTAACTTCTTTTTTCTCAGACCGCTGATTGCGAGTGTGTTTGGGGATAAAGCGAACGGAGAAGAGAAAGGAGAAGGACGGGGGTTGCAAGGGAGAATCCCGCGTTTCTATTACGCGCGTTTGCACGTTCTTTCGCGCCTTTGTGCGGTTAACTGCTCGATTCGCTCGACCTACATTTTACTTCGCAACATTTCGATACCTCGAGTGACGATGCGTAATGAGAAACGAGAGACGATCTTCCACCCTTCCGGTTTCACGAATCGCCTTCGACGTTAAGACGAATCTTCTCATTTTTCGGAGTTCCACGGAACCGCATGTTTCGGCGGTTTAAAGTTTCGTTCGGAAATGGCGAACAACAAAGAAGAGGAAGAGAGAATGTTGGAAGTGTATGACTCGATAAATTTACAATTGGAAAATTGCAGTTGTACTGTATTGTGCAAACGTCCGCGAAAGCAGTAATCGGCTTTTCGCATTGGGAAAACACTCGAGGGCTCGTTAATCGGCTTTCACGGATCGAAAATTAACTAGTCGATAATGAAGCATATTTAAGTACAGAACGAAGATAATTGCAGATTCCCTTTACTCGATGCTAATCACATTTGTGCTTTCAATTTGCAAGAACCATTATAGTCGTATCTTTTCTTCTCGTTCCTATTCAAGTGAAATTTATGTTAAACGAATGTACTTACGATCCGGTATTTCGAGTCGAATTTCCGTATTTACGTTCATCATCCCAGAAACATCGTGGATAAAAGAATCCCAAAGCAAATTCGATTCGTTCCAAGGATTTTTCCATAGCTAAAGACACACGGTGAAACAAGTTGGAAGGAAAACATGAAAATTAATACAATCTATCTACAAATTACAACGATACTTTGAAATTTTCATAACGATGTTACAAGTTTCCAAACTATCGATCTTTCCTCATCGTCCTTCGAAAGTATAGGTAGTGTGAGTTGCCAGTACTGATTATCGATACTCGAAACTTACTCGTAGCTGCCTGTTAATCCTCTCAATTCCATGAGCACGTACTCTCCAGATTCTCGATTAATATCGACCTAAGATACGAGCCTCTCTGAGCATTATTATTTTAGTCGAGCAACGATGGGATTTAACGGTGACCGTAGGCTTCGCAAAAGACGTCCCGGAGGTATCGAGAGATACGTTGAGAAATCCTTCCACGAGCTCGAACGAACCCAGTTGGATATATACTTTTCCGTCTGTCGAGGATTCGTACGTGCGTTGTATCGTTTTCGCGTCTTGTTTGCGAGCTCTGCACGATGCAAGAAGACCAGACGTTTCGCACGAGACAGCTCTCTCGACGGTGGTTTTCTTTGGAGGAGACAGCTCAAGAAAATAAGATGGGAACCATACTGGTGTTGCGGATAAAACCTTGGACTCTTGAGAAAAGAATCTGAATTTAAATCGTATCGACGTATCTGAGAGATTCGAGAGCCTGTATTGATAAAAAATTCATTATTTTCCTCCGCAGAAAATTCTCCTGCGTGCCAAGTATTTGATGTAGCTGACTAATATTCGCAATACAGTCGACCATTGGTAATCCGATAAACGTTTTGCAAGGCGGTGTCGGATTATCAAATTTGTCGGACTATAGAGTACTGTCACAGCCCCCTGTAGTTCGGAACTTTTTGGAAAAACGTACCTTGTAATCCGACAAATATATCAAAGTGACAAGATTTTATATGTATTATACCTAAATCATACGATGTGAAATTTATTAAATTAAATAACACAATAAACAGCTGAGGGTTTCTTATAAAATTAACATAATTAATGCTCTAGAACTTACACACACCCAACTCGTGGCAGTTTCATAACGCAACTCGATTGTACCTACATGTTATAGGCATGTCGGTTTATAAGGGGTGACGGATTAGACAGGGGTCGGATTACCGAGGGTTGACTGTACTCGAAAAGTTTTAGAAAATGAAACGAACCGATTTGCAAAATTTACAAAATCGTATCTTTCTAGTGGAAGTAAATTTGTCGGACGTCTTTCAAATTGACACGAAGACGCGTAAAAACGAGGGTTATCGAGAAAACCTTAAACCGTCCGTGGTCGTCTCCAAGTAGCTCTCCTGCTTACGAACCTTAACGCAATTAAGAGGATCCCAGGTATCGCCGCAACGGCTTCCGATTCTTCTCGGCCTTCCGTGACATGCAAAACGCACGAAAGCGTTAGCCGAGAGTTCACGAGAGTCAGCCAGTCGTCTCTTAATTGCCTCGATTTAATTGCAAAACGCAGCACCATGTTCAACGCCGTTCGCGGTTGCGACCGTGTTTCTCCGTTGGAAAATAATATTCAACATCCTCTGATATAACAGAAATTTCGCTGGTTTTTATATTTTTGACACTCTCGAAATGTGCTTTTAGTTGAGAAAAATGTATATTTTTTTTTTACCTCGGATCTTTTAATCCTCTTGTTGCGACAGCACAACGTCGACAAGCGCACAAAAATAGAACTTCTCCTGTTTTACAATGGAGAATTTCAATTTCAACGGGAAACGGGCAATCTATGAATTGCACGTTCGAGTACTTTAATTGCCAGATTGTTGCAAATTTGCGATTGCCTGTACGCGAACGAAAAATTGGCTAAAACCTTCGCAAACGTCCGAGACTCGGTTTAATCGAGATTTGAAATTGCTGGTTGCGAAATATCATGGAAGGATGGTATTCGTTGTAGTCGAAGAGAACGGGGTACTCGAAACCTGTGTTTTTACACGGCAGGAACACCTGGCGGATTACCGGTTGGCGAATTCAACGGAAAAGTCATCGAAGGAACAATGAGAACTCCGGAAATACCGTGACTGGCCCTTGGCTCGCAAAACTCTGCTATTCTCGTCGCGGTTAAAAGTTCTCTCTTCGTGGCTGATCCTCCCTGTCCGGCTTGCTTTCCGTCGAAGCCGTTCCATGTCTCTCTGGTTTCGTTGTTTTTCTATTTTCTTTTTTATCTCGTTAGTTGGCCTTTGATGGGTCCGTTTCACCAAAATGGATTTGTCGAGCGAGAAATTCTACGTCCATGAGCCATCGAACTAAATGAAAATTGAACTCGTACAATTAGCTCATCGATCGTTCGGATGGACACTCGAAAAGCAATGGAGGATGAGACTTTTTTTTTATCGAAGCGTTCATGTCTGGATCCTTCGTTGAGCTTCCTTTCGCATTGTTGCACGATTTATCGTTGCAATTGCTCGCAGACTTGTTGGAATTAAAAGATTGCTTTTTCCAATTCGCAATATCTCTATTGTAATTCTACATCTCTTGACTTTTTGAATGGAAAAATTTTTCCGCAGTAAAACTCTGCTGAGGGAACTCGATCTTTTACTTAATATGCTATTATTAACATCTTTCAGTACTCTGTCGCTTAATTAATATTCAAATGCCAAGAATAATCCCTGTAGCAGAAGATTAATTTAATTTCTTTTCAAACATGTCGACGTCAATGCAAAATTTTACGTTGATTATTACATTATCGATTATTATCTCAATTCCAAACAATTTCAGAGTTCACTGTCAGATATTCCTATTCCAGTTTCTAACAAATTTCCCCATCCGTCACACATCTTTTATTTTCTCACCCAACAAGCTGTTTGAAATTAACGTTCACTCGGGAATTCGCAACATTTTCCCCCGTGTTTCTTCACACCCCCGTTTATTTCGTCTTCCAAGAGGCTCGCATTAACGGCAGTCCCAAAAGCTCGCTCACCGTGCACTTTTAAATGACTCCTCGAGTCGTGTAAACTTGGTTCTCCGCGTTTCGCGATACTTCGGCTAACTCGTCTGAAACGAGAAAGCATCGCATAATTCACTTGCAAATCTCCGAGCACTCGCTACTGTACGCAGGTGGGTCCGTTAACGAACCTTTATGCACCGTGGAAACACATAATAACCCTGCGTTCGCCACAGTGCATGGAACTTCGCCATCTTTTTTGTTACTGGAGTGTCGTATTTTAGGATGTCCTTAAAACAGGAAGCAAAGATTAATTAGGTTTATTTGCAGATAGATGAATATAACGAAAGATGTTTATAGGAGCACTGTGATGGGTAAGGGGATAAAAGCTGGGATTCGCAATTAGTAGGTCAGAGTTCAAATCTTTTCTTGTCATCTCTAGGAAATTTTTTTTGATTTATCAATTAATGTATCATAGTGTCGATTGTAGGAAACTCGTCTGGAGCAGTTCTAAGTGATATTACTACAATAATTAATGCTAAAGAGTATAAAATAAGATATTTTATTGTAAGGAAAGAAGTGTTGATTACAATGAATGTACAGCGTTACAATTTCGAATAATATTTAGATGAAATTGGAGACTCTGCCTTTTTAGGATTCCTGTAGATTTGGTGCTAGGAGAATTTGTACAAGTAGCCGAGTAGAATTTATAAAAATTTTCCCTCAGAGTGTACAAAGAGTCAAAAGAATTTCGCCACTGTACAACGATGAAAGCGACTACGTAGTGAAAGAGGCTGCCATTCCATTGGCAGTTTCGTTATCTTTAACCCTTTCGCTGGTGAAGGGCTCATTGAAATATACTGTCGCGAAAAGAGCTCCACTGCCGATAGGTTCTTCGTACGACATCGGCCGAATGTTTCGTAATTTGTAGAATTGGATTTTAGCGGAGATTCGAGCTTGAGATCTCTCCGATATAAGTTCTTGAAGATCCTTCCCTCCGGAGGGGCAGAATCGAGAAGCAAATTTGCATAGTTATCTGATTTCCCGTCTGCCATTAACTGAGTCACTCGGCATTAGCTTAATCTGATTTTAGGTATCGAGATGTCCGCGAAATTTCGTTACCGAGAATCTTGGAAATAAGACACTTTGTTCAAGTGCCTCCCGACATTCAGTTCCTTCCCTTCTATCTCGTCGAAATTCAGCCTTAATCGTTAGATTTGCGATTGAGCTTCACAATTAATATTTAACCCTTCGCGGATAGAGGAATTTTTAAGTATTGAGAGGTAAGCATTTATTTGGCGACCTAAACCTATGTTTTTATCAAAAAGTTCGTATTTTAATATTGGATTTTCATTTTTCAACTCTATCCGCAAAGACACGCGGAAATAAACTGTAATTAATTTTTTTCAAAGGCCACATATATGCATCGCTAGTCCTCAAAGAGTTAACTCCAATATATAAATAAAAATCATAATATTTGCCACATCAAATTCATAAAACGTCATGACGTTACGATTTTGAAATCCGCTCAAATTCATTAAAATGCCGGAGGGGCTAAACAGTACAATCGGCATAATATAATACGTTGCACAAATCATTCGAAGGATCGATAATTTCCCATTGAAACAGTGCTACTGTTGAAATTTCACGTTCTCTCGAAAGCGTCTGCCATAATTGGCTCGGCATTCGTTTAATCCGCCGCGTTTAACGCAATCGGCGCAGAAAATTACCGCGGAAATATTTCTCCCGGTGACGCGTTACGCTCGGTGTTGCAGCTGCCCCTAATATTTAAAGGCTTCGTCATAGATATCACGTTAAACTAGACGCGATTACGAAACTGGCAATAAACCTTACTCGACCTTAATAAAAAGTTCCTCCCCCTTTTTTTTTCTCCCCCTAGATTTCATGACGTAGTTTGTCGCATAATTCGCGGCCGCAATTACGAAACCGTGGGTGCCGCTTTCCCGGCATCGTCGTCGGTGAAAATAAATTTGCAAAGCTTGGCGACGTTCCGACGTAATTGTTTTTTAAGCCGGCATCGACTTGCAAACACATTTCGTTGAATTTTCCATCGTACACCTTGTCCATCTTGTATCTTCTTTTCGACATCGCCTGATGGAAAAATTTTTCCTTGCAGTTTCTTTTGACATCGTTCACGAAAAAGCACAAAGAACGCAATTTCAGAGACACTTCTTGTTTATCAGCGTTTATGAGCAACTCTTCAATCGTCGAACTGGAAAATATGAAAGAAAAAATAGTTGAATCGTCGGGCTAACAGGTGGACGTTCGTTTGTCATTTTCGTAGATTGAAATTTTCACGTAGAAATCGATTCGGTTCTTCTCTTTTCCTATTTCGTTGAAACGAACTATCCGTAACGGTCGCTAGAGAGAAATATCCGTCGATAAGCCGTAGCAGGATAATATTTCGCGAGAGAAATAGCCTAGCCTACAAAGTAATTAAATACGAGCGGGAATAATTGAAGAAGAGTTATCTACGACGATCGATAGAACTCTGGGTTCGCCATAAGTTACAATTTACATGAAAGTTAGTTACCGATCTTTTAACGCGCGCTCGATTTTCTCCGCGCAAGCGATCGCTCGTTTGCGAACTTCCGTCATCGATTAATATGCATCGTCCTCATAACTGAGGCTTTTGAGGGCGAAAAGTCGTTCTCGAATTTCTAAAAGCAGGAGGGAGGAGCGGGACGAAACGCGTGGGTTGCCCGATCGAACGATACACGCCAATAGGGACATACTCTCCTCGGAAAGGCCAAACGTCGCGTTTTATCATGCAAACGAAGCTCTCTTTGTCCTACCGCGCGCACGAGCCGGTCTCGAGGAAAATCGATCCACAGAGGACTCGAAAACTAATTGAAAAGGTATTTTCTCTCACGTTTCCTCTTTCTTTGTCGTGGCTACGAGGCGTTCCTCTTGGGTTCCCCTTCTTTTGGAGGATCTCTTAAGCCTCTCGATTTTTCTTCCTCCTTTAAGATCTTGCATTCTGAGATTCTCTATTCTAAATTCACAATTTTGAATCTTACAGAATGGATGCTGGAGGAATCAAAACTTTCGTAGTTCCACTTCGAAGAAATATTTTCATTTGCTTTGTCGTTCTTGGTATTTTTATTACCTTGATTTCTTATAACAACGTTTCTTTCAATTGTTTCTATGGCGACACGCAAAAGGAGTAGATACAATGTCGCCGAGGAATATCCTTGACGTTGAAGATATCTCTCTGTCTCTTGTCAAAGAATAGTCGTGAGAAAATCGGTATGACTCTTAGTTTGCAGCTATCCGACACCACTGTGGAATCGGCGATCTCCTTTTCGTCGTTAGGTCCTTTCAGCCGAGACGATCCCTTTTACGCGTCGACTATGATGCGATTACAAGAAGGAAAACTCGATGCCGATTGTGCAAGATCGTTCTCATGATCGATAGACCCTGTCGATTCTGGAGACAACGGGTCTTCGTTTATGGTACATGAATTATTTTTTGTTTTTGGAGAATCGGCCTATTGGATCATAATTTTTCATACAGAATGTAATATAAAGCTGGTGTTTTCTTTTTGAATCCTAGTTTTTGAAAGATAGCGTTATATCGTCGATGATTTAAAGTTTTTGATAAGTTAGGAGCTATGGGAGCATCATGAAACGTATCACGTAGGAGAAATTTCCCAAAGGCAAAGAGCAGAAGATCGTAAGTTCGGTTCACCGTTTTAGAGATCTCGACTTCATCTTTGTCGTCGATACGATTTTTATGGTTACTGTATTTTCCTTTCGTTCCAATTTTTATCGTTTTAGGATTAAGAAGCATACCGATTTTGCAATTCATCCGTACAATACGTGAGAACGATTTGTTAGAAACAAGAGAATTGCTTTAGATTAAATCACATCACATAATTCCCGACGTTCGGAGGATGTATGGAAAACACTTCGGTAAAAGTTTGATATTCTTTGTGTTTAATAACTGCGGTAGAAAGTTCCAAGCCGATTAAAAACGGAGCACATCGTACGGAAAAATATGTCCAATTAAAATGAGTTTCCCAGCCGGTATCCGATACTTTCTAAACGTCCCGGACTACTCTCCTGTCCGTCGTTGGCGAAACTTTTACCTCTTTTGCAATTATCGTTCCTTACGACTCGGAGTGTCTTTCGTGATTTTGCGCAAGATCGAGACATCGGTACCCGTAAACCGATCGGCGGACGGTTAGCGCAGGCATGTTTTCACTTTCTTGCGATATTAACCGGCCGTTCGTGTTCTTTATTTGGTATAGCAGTATTCCGGCGGGCGAGTTTGGCGAGTGATTTACGAAAACTGGTTCCCAGATTCTGTGCTCGTTCGTCTGTCCATCCAGACTTGCGATTCTCGCTTAAAATGATTGGAAATATTGTAGCTGGCGTGAAAAATGGAAATAAAAAAGATCAGGCGATCATTGACTATTAAAAGTCGTACGATTCTCGTTTAAAATTATCAAGAATCTCGCAGCGTGTGGGAAAAATGGAAATGGAAACGATCGGACGATGGTCGACTATGGAAAAATCAACCCGATTCGATCCCTTTCCCGTGCATTCGATACGCTCGTTCCTGTCTGCAAAGACGATTAAACCCTGACAGAACCGAGGAGAATGGAGAATTGCCCGAGTTACGGTGCAACGAATGGAAAATTAATCTCAAACGAGGAAAACGAGGCGAATACCGGCGCTCGAGGTGAACGGCGATCTTCCGTTGTTCGCGAATTCCCGTAAAAGAATTAAGATCGGACGAGAGGAAGATTGACGTAGAGGTACTTCTCGACTTGGGTTATGCGAAACCGTTCGAGCGCGCTTGAACGTCATCGAGAGGGTGAAACGGAGCGAGAGAGGGTGAAATGGCATTTCCGCGCGTGTTCAGCAACGTCGGTACCTGACACCCTCGTATTCGTCGGTTCTCCCGCGTTATCTGAAATCGAATAATCGCGCACGTCGATAACGATCTCGCTCGTGGCTCAATTATGGCACGACTATGACGATATTCGCCCTTTCTCTCGCTATTTTCCCTCGATTCTCTCTGCCTGTCTTTTTTTTTTTCACCGCATTTTCGACCTTCGTTCCCGCTGTCTCTCGAGGATCGGAGATCAGTTTCGAGCGTCTGTTAACGATGCTTTTTATCGTGCGAGAGGTAGAAAGGCGGCGAATCATTGCTTTTGATCGTCGAGGATCGTACGAGGGAAAGAGACTCGTCTTCTGGGACCCTCGAGATGGGATCATTGACTCTCGATGAGACTCGATCCGCGGTCAAAGGATAATTTTGTGGGATATTTCTGTGATCTGAATGCACCGTTTCTAAATATAGCGGAGGTTAGAGCAACGACGAGGAAAATTGTTGATTTTTTCATATACCTTATGGTGAATTTGTGCGTGCAATGGAGAACGTAGAACAATACATTTTTCTTTATTGCAACAATTACACTCATTGACGTATGATTCTCCTGAGAATAATAAATTTCCAATTGCATATCGCCGATAAAACAATTCCATTCTGCAAACGTTTAAATTCGCTGCTGTGTCCCCGCGGTTTAATTTGATCGTTATAAACATATTTCGTCAAGTATCCAACAATTTTTAAAAATATTTAAATTCTAGAATGTCCAAGCCCCTTGTTAGCCTCCAGGAAGAGGATTTTATCGCGAATTATGATGTACTCAACTTGCAGTTCCAATTGCATTTAAAAAAAAAGGAAACTTTGGTCAGGCTGATCACAATCGCCTCTCCACGCGGTGAAGTAGCATCGGAACTTCTCGCGACCCGTTTTTAATTAGCAATATTGCGCAAGATACTGCCTCGCGGAAAAAAGAGCAGAATTACGCAACCGCGCGAGCATTTTCGTCCTTCGGAGAGTGAAACAGCTCCGCTTCGAAAGGTGAAATCCAATCCCTCCGTGGTGGAAACGCTCGCTCGTTATGCCTTTGTAATTTCAGCGCGTTTCGTCCCGGTATAATTAACGATCGCGAGCTGCGAGTCTCGCGTCGAGACACTCCAATCGTGGCGATTCGAAATTATGAAATTCCACCGTCCTTTTCGCGTACTCTGCATCTCACACGAGAGAAACATCCCGCGATGTTATTTATCGATATCGAGATACACTCTGAAATACGATCTTCCTTTGCAATTTCGCACAAGAAGAGAGTCGAGCGAAGTGTTTGAAACTTATAATTATTTATACACAGACCTGAAAGAAACGGTGGAAGTTGAAACGTAACTCTGATAATTTGAAATTAATATAAGCGAGGAGCTTCCCGTTCTTGGAGCCTCGAACTAACTCGAACTTTTGTTTCGTCTTAACGAGCGCTATATGAGAAATCTGTCGCATGTCTAATAATTGAAAAGTTTCTCGAGGATGCGAAAGACGGATGCACCGATACGCAGAATTCTTGGCATAATAACACCAAGATGAGATGAAAGGCCATCGAGGTAATTACCGTCGGAGTTGTCGGATGGAGAATAAAAATCTCCAAAGTCGGGCTAAGTGTGAACTCGACGGAGGATCTATCGGCATCTAAGAAGTTCGTAAAAGAGCCATTAGGAAGTTTGGAAAGCGCCGAGCGGAACTTCCTCACGGTGCATCTTAATCCCTCCGTTTTCACGGATCGTCGATACGGCGATGCCATTTAAAATTCTAATACGAGACTGTTTTCATCGCTGCCCTGTTTCGACTGCTCGCAAATGGGCCGTACTCAAAACTTTTCAATGGAAACGGTCGTAGGGAAAACAGGAATTATCTGCTTATGCGAAAAGCTTTTCATCCGATGAATTCGAGACGGCGATTACCGGACGCTCGTTCGACGAATACCGCTATTAGTTTCCGCATCGGCGAATTTACCGTCTCGTTTATAAAATAGGTACAGTCGGTTGAATTCAACTTCTATTCTCTCCCGCTTTGAAATTTATTCGAATTATTTAATAGCACAATAGAAATACTCGCTATCGACCAGTTTCCTTAATTGCTACGCCACCAATGAAATGTTAGAGAAAGACTGTTAAATTTTCCCCATTAAATATCGCAGAAAATTAATAGATAAAATAGAGCCAGACCTAACCCAAGCGGCATCTCAAAACAAAACATAATACGATACTATATTTTGAAACCCTAATAGAAGAGTGTAAGACACCATTTTCTCCTTTTATATATATATATAATACAATACGGGCGTTTATGAATATTTAGGGCGATAAGTACAATTTACAATAGACTCGTTTCCCGCCAATAATACAAATATAAATAGTCTTGTTCGTGACGTCACTCTTGTAAGAGTGTTCCCTCGATGTATGCAAGGGGTCGACTCCGTAACGACTGCCTTGCTATCCCTCGTTGTTATTGCTGGATTCTTCGAGGACCTCCTTTTTCTCGAAAAGGCCCGGTAGGGGTGAGGGTCATTTTCCTCCCTCGCTGGAGGAATTGTCCTCTTGACGAAAGCCAGGCGTGTAAACGCCTAGCTCGACGCCTCGCTGGCGCTGAGTCTTACAAGAGCCTATTTTACAAAAGTCAATTGACCATAAAATCAAACCACAGTCTTCTTATCTATTTCGGGTACCAGCATCAATAATAGCAACTTTTCTAATTAAAACCACTAACGAGAACACCACCAACATCAGACACCTTCTGTTCTCAACCACTTCCAACTAACCCTTTCCTCTCCTAATTATTTTTCCTCCATACTCCTACGTCAAACAACATAGAACTGCCGTTACAGACATCAAAAACAAATTTTCCTACGTTAAAAAAGTTTCAACCTCCGGTGCACCTGCGAATTTTCTGAAACAGTCACGCGGATTACGTAAGATCCAGCGCTCGTTCCATCGTCGACGGCGCCACAGGAAAAAATGAGCGTACTCGCATCACGGCATCGATTTCCGTGGAAAAATAAAATGGTTGCTCGCAGAATCGTCTCTCTCCTCTACGATAGGAACGATTGGAGACGAAAACCGGATGCCGTGGATGTCGTCGGTGACGATGCAGGTGAAAAGAGACTCTAATGCCGCGGACGTTTTGCATAGCGCGCGACATTGCAAGGCCATCCGGCCGCAAGAAATCGCCGGCGGTAGTAGGAGCGTCGTCTCGCGACTTTACAGCCGAGAATAAATCGCAACGATGCAGCGCGAAATGATGTCAGACAAGAGACAAATCTCTTGCGTAATAGCGATCGCGCGAGAGAAAGATCAACGATACGCGGAGACGCAGGATGTTTGGTAATTCCGGACGCGATTGGGAAGAGGAGGAGGATTAAACGTTGAGAAATTACTGGGCCACGGTGGGAAGGAGATTCTTTTTTCCTTTTTTTGTTGGGGTTACTTGTTCTTTCAGGATATCGAGATTGAACTTTGGGATGTTTGATCGCGTGGGAGATTCAGGCCTTGTTGGAAGTTGTTGTGGTTGTGCGAATGTTTGACTCAGTGAGGGAATTTTGCAATTGATTGGTAAGATGGATTTTGCACTATGGTATGCAAATTTAATGGAGTCGATGGTAGAATTGAAATTTATTTGTTCCATCCATTAATACGTTCATAGCAAAAGAGATTCTCGATGAAGTTTCCGAGGACATCTTACTCGTGCAAGAATTCTTATAGTTCAGCATCTCACTTTTTTTCAAGAATCTCGGGCAAGACAATCGTCTTTTCCTCGCAATCTTCTCCGTTTCTTCGAAAAGACCTCTCAATTCCTCTCGTTTCCATTTCTGCACTCCGACGATGCTTGGCAAGATTTGTCTTCTCGTTGAAAAAAAGGGAGTTTATCTCCGATAGAAAAAAAGGGGAGACCGTAGTTAAAGTGGCTTTTACCCTCGAAAGAATCTCACCAGGTCGCTCTTGACGTTCTACGTCGAGTTCTCGAGGCTTAAAGCCTTCGCCTTTGTCACCGACCTCTCCTCGAGTTCTTCCGTTTGAGCGCAATGGCACCCTTTTCGTATTCTCCTTCCCGATGCCCGCCACCTTTCATGGTCATTATCATCGTCGTGCACTGTCATTGCCTCAAGTCATCATCAAGTGCACAAAATGTGACTAAATAATACTCCTACTTTGATGTTCTCTTGTGCAAACGCATCAATTTGCATTAACCGGGCGATTCTAGTCGCATCGAACAAATTTCTCGTTATCATCATCGTGTACTGCCAATGAGTCAAATCATCATCAAGTACACAAAATGCGACTAATTAATACTCCTAGTTCGATGTTCTCTCTCGTACAAACTTATCAGTTTGCAAGAAATAGGCGATTTTAGTCGCATCCAACGAATTTCTCATTTCTTGCAGCAAAGCGACTGCAAGAAAAAGGTAGAAGGGATTTTTCGTCGACCTACTTCGTCTCCATATTGGTCCCATTGTCGTTGGTGCTTGTAATTTCTCAGCTATCCCACTTCCGGATCTGTTTTGCAGATACAGAGGCAGAGAGTACGATCGAGATGGTTATTTGTGCCAGATGCGAGCATATGAATGATTTATCAGTTCCACGCATCGACGGCTTTATCGATGACACGCCTAGCCGAGTGCTAATCTTAGAACTGAAAAGAAACGATGCAATAATTGGCTTGAAAGAATAAAAATATTTCACCGTGTACTATTAACCGTATAAAGTATATCATTTCAGGCTTTCCTGGATTACTTGTTTCTACTTTCATTATTGAACTTTCTTGTTCGAAGACGGTACCAATAGTCTCACGGAAGACACGTTAATTCGTATAAAATCCACGAGAATTCTCATCTCGCCGTTTCTTATTACAGTGGAATTCTAAGCCGCTCAGATTCGATCAAAGCAAATTTGCGCCCCCGTCGAATCGAGTTTCCAGTTTGGCGAAGTTCAATGTTGCGCGTCGAGAAAACGTAGAAGGAGTTATGCAATTGATCGCGTCTCGATTGTAATTAACGAACGGATATAATATTCGCATCAAGTGGATAAGTGTCCAGTCCAGAAGTCTCGAAGTTCCGCTCGATCGAACCCTTTTCCTTCATCCGTGAATAGCCCTACGGCTCATCGATTATCCATTACCCTGGAACTTTGCGAGTTACGCGTCCTTTGCTTTCGTTTAATTACCGTTCTATGAGAAAAAAAAAATCTAAATTTAACGCACCTGTTATTTCCGTTGCGGAGATATTGCTAATTTTAACGGGACACAAATACCGACCTCGTAAAGTACGACATTGATGCCGACGAAGGCGGAAACGTGTAACTATGTAATCCGAGCCGCGAAAGTTTATTTGTACCGATGTACTTCCGTGGCTGAGTTGACAAAACGTAGGTATATGTTTAATAGTGATCGGAGTTTCAATCGTCTTGTTGGTCTCTGTGCTTGGTAAATTCATTCCCCTCTCTTCGATATCGATACCGTGGCTTTTGTCGGTTCATACTGTATGCTGGATTCTAGTGTGTCTGGCTAGTCTCGATCCGCGTTCCCTTTGTGGTACTCGCACCGTTTTCGGTCGTGTAATTTCTCTCTCGTTCCCTTTCTCTTGCTTTCTCTGTGTGTCTATCTATCTGTCTATTTATCTATCTATCTATCTATCCACCTATCTATTTATCTCCCCGTCTATTCTCCTATCTATCTATTTATAATCTGCCCCACCAACTTTTCTAAGTTCTCCTTTAATCATTCCTAACTTTCTGCCGTCCTTTCACAAAGATTCTCGTCTTGGATCACAAACAGGAACTAACTGAAATATACAGGAGCCCGGTAAAAATTCCGCAAACTGTCTTTAAACGTATCTTCCGTTTTGCGCTTGCAAATGGAACTATTCCTGCTTGAACGAATGAAATGAGAAAAAGTAAAATAAATATTCATTCCAGCGTTCGTTTTATCGCTAAAAATGTGTCCACTTTTAAAATCCTAGCTTCGAAGGGATTAACGTGTCACCCGAAAAAGAATCTTCACGTTCGCCGGCTATGGAAAAAGACTGGCCGTTTCCGCTCTCATTTATAGGCTCCGGAGGTTCCCGGTCAGATCGGAATCGTTACTTACGGCCGATTCACGTTTTACGGATGATTTACGTCGTTCACGGATGAACGCGTTCCTGTGTGGGTCGAGATTACAAAGAGATACCACGCTGGTACAATGACGCGATGCTAAAACGTTTATCGACGACGTGGTCGGGAGAACTATAGAGCTTTTTTGAGGATCGAAAGTCACGCTTCTAATTCCGACACGGTTGGTTAGATTTATCTACCGGGCAGCGAGATCGATGTGCTGCTGTTCTTACCCTTTCCTGGCTAAAGGTGTCTATTAACGATTTTCTTTTTTTTTTGACAACACTATCGAAGCCTCGGTGGATGAGGAATTCTGCCGATCGGCGAGAAAATTGGATGGCAATTTCACGAACTTGTTTGAGTTCTACGTGGTAAAGTCAACCCTCTTGTAACGAGATTAATTTGTACCGCATTATACGAATATTGCGTTGTAGAAGTACCGTGTTATAGGTGGATTGTTGGAATTTTTGCTCCGCATTGTATGGAAATCGCGTTATGCGAGAATTGACTGTAATGCAGATCAGATTAATTCTTATCACTTTATATGAAAACAGCGCTGTAATAGAACCGCATTGTAGGAGAGCTGACTGTAAAACCTTTTTAAGTGTAAGTCTTTTTACGTTTAAGCTCCTATTTCAAGAGGCGAAATGTCACAGTGTTTTCAAAAGTCGAGAGACGCGCTTCTTTGGAATCGCCGTAAAATGTAAGTTAACTCTCTCGTATTTCTCGAAATTGCAATAAAAAAGATGAGAGTTTACCTCTGTCTCTCATTCAGCGTGAAAGTTTCACGCAGTGCGACAAAATTTCTCTGCCATTCGTTCTACTTGATTTATTTCGAGTCTACGGCGAAGCCAACGACGAGATAAAACCACCGAATACGACGGGATTCTCTTCTCGTTGAATTCCATGGTATATTTGGAAGATCCTAGTCCTATTTCTTCGGCGAGCTCCGAACGAGAACGAGAGATCCCACGGACGTTTCCTTTTAAGGCCGTTTTCGTCGTTCCTTCGAACCAGCGCGCCTACTTGGCGCGATAAAACCAGCCTCGAACGAATCGGTTTACTTTTACTCGATTTTATCTCGAGACGAAAGACCGGATATCATTGACGTGTTCGTCTTCAAATTTTCTTCCGGGAAACGGACGATTTTTTGGCCCGTTATCGTTATCTTGGAAGACAAACGCGATTGGAATGTTTCATCGGTAACTCGAAATTCTAATATGAAATTGCAGCGCGAAAAAAGGTGCATTTAATATTCCAATTCACTCGAATTTTTTAAATTTAGAAAATTTAAAGACTAAATCACTTGATTGAATACTAACACCTTTAAGTCGCGAAATTTCTTTGGCCATAGAATAATAAACAATTTATTTCAGACACTTTCATAAGATATAAATGGAATATCTACCTCACGACTCTCTCTATTGATTTGAATATTGTTCGAAACAAATAGCAACCGATCCTTTTCACAGTCTTAGTAATTTTAGCGTTTATAGACAATCAAGGAGGAGATATTTGAGGAACGAGTCTCTCAAAATCGACGTTTAAAATCCCAAGACTCGTAGCGTCAGTTATTACGAGAAATCGCAAGGCTGTTTGCACGTTACGTGTTCACACCTGGCGGAAGTGGGATGCGCATATTGAGATCTCGAGCAGCGATAAGATTACCCGATAATTAACAAATTACACACCAGGTTATGCAGGCTTCACCGTCTACTCCACAGACCGTGGTAATCGATAGGGATTCTCGTCCAAGGAATTTTCCCACAACGATATCCACCTCGATTCCTCCATCGAAACCGAAGGATACCTTAAATCCTACCCTTTAAAGGATCGCCGTAATTCAAACACCGGAATTTATCGTTCGCGAATGAACGATCGCCTCTGCAACGCTCCAATTCATCGCGAACGAATATTCTACAACGTGGATATTCATCGGCGCGTGCACGCCGATCGAAATAGAATCTTTCGCGCGGAAAAATGCCGCGACCTCGGCATCGAAAAGCCTCGAATGCAGTTGCATGTGGAATCGAAGTTGTTACGAGCTCGCAATCGACGTTGAATCGAGTATCGGTGAGTAGAGCACCTTTTTTCCCCACTCTTTGCAAGAAATGAGCGACAAACGGAGTGCGAGCCAGCGGTTTGACGAAGGTGTACGTACGTACTTTACTTACCTATCTACCGAGCTCTCCCCGAGTCTTCGTCCGGACGAACAGAGTGGGAGAGATTATTGTTGAGGAGAGAGACGGAACGAGACGGTTAAAGAGTCAAAGAGAGAAACAGAGAGAGAGAAAGACTTGCAAAGGAGGGACCTGTGGCTTCTCGAGCAAGTCAGTCACACACTCAGCCATGTTCGATCGAGACGTTCGCTCGTTACCGCGATCGCGATGGCGCATGGAAATCGATACTTCGCGAATCGTTCTCGCATAGCTCGTTCGAGGTTGTCTTGAGAAAGGTGCGTTTTCTTTGTTAACGTTGACAGGATCGATTCTTCTCGTTTTCTCTATATACCCGGAAGAGAATCTCTCGAATTGTCGGATATCTCGATACAGAGAGGTACCCTCTTCAAAAAAAAAAGAGAACAAATATAATCGCGAGACGTTCTCGCCGTATGATCATAGTGCGTTGGATGTGTCTGTGAATATAGTTATTGGTGGTGAGGAGAGAAAAGTGTAGGAAAGGAAGAATTTCTAAATGTTCGAGGAGAAAGGTACTTTCTACGTAGGAAGTATTCCGGCAGCGTCGTTGGAATTCTTTTTTTTTTCTTCTCTCCGGGAACGAAATCACGGAAGCGGATCACGAAAACGAAATCGGTGGAGTTCGATGTCATCGAATTTCGCGATTTTCGCGTATACTCGTTCGCATGATCGGTGAGTCGCGACCTTTAAACGCCTCTGGAGTTATCTCTCGCTAAACAGTTGATTAAGTTTGCACGATGACGCAACACGCCTCGTGATCGTCTTGTCATTTGCGTGGAAGTCGACGTTTTGTAAAGAAGCAATTCCGCTTTTCGACGTCGTTGATTTCAACGAGGCGAAGTTTCCTCGACGAAAGATCCCTTTTGAAGGGAAGAGAAACGTCAGAGCAACAGGTACAACCCGTCAACGGCGAAAAGAGAGAAGCAAAGAGAAGGTCAGACTGAGAAAAACGATTCGAGCAACGATTAAAAGTGCGCGCATCGAGAAGGAACCGGACGACGGAGTGGAGAACGGGTCGCTTCGTATTCGTCGAAGCGCTCCACGTATCTCCGAATCTATCCTCGTGCATCGGTAGCCCGAAGACGTGACTGTCGTAACGAAACATGCAAACCGATCGGTTGAAGTTTGGCGAATCGGAAGCAAAGGAACTGTGACGCGTGTGCGCGTGAATTTCAGTCTCTCTTTCGAGGATGTGTGTCTATGTGTTGGTGAAATTCCGATGATATGGGAGCCGACGATATGAATAGAGATATACCGAGCAGCACCCTCGCGACTTTGAGAGGGATTCTGGTGAGCTCCCTGTCGAGGGAGAACCTCGGCCCTCATGATCTGCCAATTCACGAGCACACCAAGCATCGATCGCCCAGGAAAGTGCACTTTCGAGATGGTACGTTTCAAGATCGACGGCTAGTAATAGTTTTTATAGAAACGGACACTCGTTGAGGAATTGATTTTTTGTGTTTCGCGCTATTTTTTGGAGTAAAGATGTAGATGTGAAAGGGTGTAATGAAGAGTATATCTGGTGAGGAATAATTGTTCGATTCAAATTCGAGGTGTTCTATTGTGTATTCGATTCTACGTAAACTTGTTAGATTCTATTTCAAAGCGGATCGAAGCTGTTCTATACATCCAATGTCGAATTGGAGCGATTGGAATAATTCAAAGTTGCCTAAAGCAATATGGATTGAAATATAAATTAATTGATGAAATTAGCAATTGAAATTGTTCGTATTAACAATTTAATCCGATCAGCGAGTCAAATTGCCTTATCCTCGAAATTTATTTGCAATCATCGCCTATACACCATGAGATCACGCCTCGACGACATTGCACCAACGGTATTCGGAGTCTAAGGCCAAATTACGACACCCGCAATTAATATTCCTCCCGATATTCCTCGCAGTGGAATATCAGATAGGTTCGTAAATCGAGCCGCGATTGTCCAGAGCGTCGCTCTCGATTTACGACGAAATAATGGCGCCGCAATTGTGGCGGAATATAATTAAGGGAGGACGATGAAAAAAAAGTGGAGCGATGCAGTTTTCTAAACGTAACGGGCCGGCCCGCGGCAACTCGCTGGATTTTTCTCGTTAAACGTTAATGAACGGCCGCTTGGCGAGTAACGTTACACCCGACATCGTTTGTCCTTAACGGAGAGCCGTCTTTTCCTTTCCAGATGCCTCGTAATTGCTACACGCGGCTGCATTAAGCGAGAATACTCATCGTCAGGCCCGTGACTAATAGATCCGTTGATGTCACGCACCAAAAAATACGTCAACGTGAGATTTTAAACATCGACGAGCGATACGCTGCGCTTTCGCCGTTTATCTGGCGATTATCGTATCTTCGATGACGATTCCGATCGGTGGATGTCGTAAATACATTAGCATTTCGTATCTGTAGCCGGAAGAATTTTTTGTAATCTTGCTCAAAGTCTTCATTAAATTTTATTTGCAGCGTTTGTCATGATTATAAAAAGCGTGGATGGTGTAAAACTACATCTCAGAGTTCTACCTCGTATTTTCCCTTGCTAAGTCGCCCATTTGTATCTGAGGCTTTCAAATTATTTCTTCCTTACATAATTTGTAACCAAATTGTCGATATCTTTGCCTGAGAGTTCTTAGATTCTTTTATTTCCAATAATTCACAATGCTGCATTATATTTTTTACACATTTCTAAACATCGGGCAAATTGGTACAGATTTCGCAAAGATTCGGCACACGTTTGATCGAGAGCAATTCTCTTCTGTCTTTCATCTCGTCCACACTCGTAAGCGATTTCGATTTGCGTGTAATTAAAGCCCTCGAGAACTATAGAGTACAGCACGACGAAGGGTTAAATTGCAAGGACGTCCCATATACGGGCTTTCAGTTCACGAAGGACTCGTGCGCAAATTCAATTAGGAAACACGACGTCCGGAATCGGCCGGTCTCACGGAGAGCTACGTCGTCGTCTCTCCTTGAGGTAAATTAAAATTCCATTATACTCGGATTTCCGTGTAAACCATGGTAAAAGTGTAAACGAATTCACAGGGTGGTAGCTGCCGTTCGATTAATTACGATCGCGAGGTACTTGGCATTGCGAAAAATAAGCTGCTTTCACTTGCCGACGTTGGTAAACGTCTGCGAAATACGACTCGTTAATCGTGATACTAATTTCAATCTTCGAACGTATTCAGATGTTTAATATTCCAACGTGCTTTAAAGACGAATATTCCAATTGTGAATTATCTCTACTCGGGAATGTTCTATTTTGCGTTTGAAATTCGCAGTTTTAGCCTCCGGTGTTTACAGGCATAGAATCATCCGACTCTCCGAGGCAGCCGTTCGAGTTTAAATCTCCTTGCTTGTCACTTTCAAAAAAATATTCTCTATGCGAGTGGTACGTGTGTGCATGATAGCCTCGATGGTTGGAAACTCGCAGAAAATCGTACGTCCTCGACAGTAGAAGCAGTGCTATTGAGGTCGAAAATATAGAAGCAACAAAAACTCGCAATTGTGGTCAAAAATAAACTCCCAAGAGACAAAGCTGATGCGGGTCTGTGCAGATTTCCTTCCACTTTTAATATACGTATATACATATTCGGTACGTAGGTGTATACATAAATGCATATTTACGTATATCTGCATAAATACAAAGAAGGAAAAAATTCAAACACAACCCTGTACGCTATTCAGAACCAAAAAATCCGATAGTTCAGAGCGTACATTGAAATATCCGTGTTTTCTTAGTTATCTCTCGTATTAGGTTGCTCGACGTATTCATCGACGAGGAGAACGTATAGGCCAGGGTCGATATTTGAACGTATTGGTAATCGGAAATGAAAAGTTTCGACGGGTTCCTGTAGCGAGCCACGGAAGGACAGGGAAACGGGTTAAATGGCAATGTTGCAGGACATCATCAGGGCAATCGTTAGTCCAGGAGGAAGATGGTTCGCCGGAATTGCGTAAATCGGCACGATGGCTTCATTAATTGGACCGTAGATTGATTTATCTCGTAATTAACAATTATCGCTCGACGATCTACCGTAACGGGCTACGAACATATTTGTTCGTCGTTAGCGTAACTCCCAAGTTCGAAGATCATCTCGTAAAACTGTCTCGTACATGTCAAATTCTTCAGTTGACACGTTGAATACCACTGATATTTCAGTTTTATCATTTCAAAGCAGCTATAGGAACAGCTATATTTGCGGGGGAAGTAAACATTTTGTTAGAGTTTAAATATTTCGCCGAAGGTGTTCGGTTAGATCGTAACGTTTAAAAATATCGACTCGTTACGCAATTCGATGTGCCAACCAGCGCGTTAATAAACTGCTCGTCGTGGAACTTTGTCGTGAATAAAAACAGTCATTTGTAAAACACTCGGTATGTACAACACGCAACACAGACGTTCTCGAGTTTTCCGATGGGATGATTATGCATTTTGCGAGAGAAACAGTAATCGATCTCCAAAGCTATTGTTTTTTGTCTTTACAGGAGTTTTACGTCTTTGACTTCTGCATTGTAACAAGCGGTGGTCAAAGTGCGCTTCGTTTATGCAAACTTAATTGCACACGTTGGATTTCACGACGAGGCATAATATTTCAGACGTATCGCATTATCGGGCTACGTTCGCATAAATTACTGCTATTCGATAGAAAACAGAGAATATTTGCTTCGAAGGCTGTTTCTTCGTTGTTCGTTGTTGCTCGGTTTGATAGAACGAGCGTCTTTTTTGCAGCAGTAAAATTAATGTTTGCATAAATATTATTTTCTTTAAATTGTCTTAAAATAATAGAAATTAATACGTGCACGGATTTGCCGTACAATAACGACTGACACACGTGGAACAATGAATTGGACCAAACAATTTTAAAGTTTTCCGAAAATTATTAAATTAAAAATATCAATGAGCCATGATACGATCAAATTATTTCTATGCAATTGAGTATTGCGTTAAATTATAAGCTATTTCAGAAATCTGAAATAGATAGTTATTGTGCCTTCAATTACAGTAATAAATGGCACGGTAAGGGGTTAATATTAACTTGTATCAAATTGAGATCCTAATAATTTGCGCAAATTGTTTAACACTTCATAAACATTGTAGACTAGACATCGGTAATTTCATTTCGCTGGTTTACAAGAAACGAAATTCATCGTTGAAAATATCACAAACTTTCACATCGTTACGTTAACAAAATAGCAAATATAACCAATAAAACAATTTAAAAGGACATCTTTCTTAAAGAAAGAGTCGAAGGTACTCGGCGACACGTCGTAAAACTTTTTACATTCGCCGTCGACGCACGCACATTAACCATGTGCCACGTTTTATGTCTTTGAATTACGAGAATATTTTAATAACCGACATGTTCTCCTTTCTGTTTCAGGTGAGTACACCGACATAAAGCGAAGCTATGAACAGCGTCAGGGTAATCGCGGTACGTAAAAAAGCCACGAAGATTATCCACGGTTGAACGTGCGAAGGAAACTTGATGATCAAAGATAAGAGGGTGACGTTAAGCGAATTTCCCATATCCTCGTGGTTTGCTCATGAATCACGACTATCGTTTTACGAACCTATCCACGATAAACAATCTGCTTTGAAAATCTCTATGTCCCCCAACGATCGGTCGTCAATCGTGGAAAATATTCAAAAGCCAGAGATTCAAGAAGTTATTAGCGAAATCATGCTACTGTGTCATTTATGCCAAGCAAACAGTTGTGAAAACTTTGTGCAACGCCAGTTAATTATTATTTTCACCGCACAAAGTACAAATGCCGCTTAATTAAACTCCAAGTAGATTTTTTTAAATTAAATTTATCCATGGAATTCAATTGTACACGTTTAAATTATTTTCTCTATACGAGCACGAAACACGAGGTAATGTTTCATCAACAAACTTTAAATGATCAAAGTTTCCAATCAACTTTTTTTTTTCTATTAAACCTTCCATTCCATCTGACGGAACCCCAATTGTCTAATGGAAGGGCACCGGATAAAAAGGTATTCGAAGGAATGAATTTTCTCGCGTTATTCCTCATGCTCCGAGTTGTTGGAAAGTAATGAGGTAAATTAATTCGGTGCATCGTATTTTCGCTGCGCATTTTTCCTCGCGTCTATCTCGATCAATGAGTGCTTCCACTAATAACACCGTCGAACCACCAGCGTACGTGTCTCTTCCCCCAAGAGGGTGCGATACCGCGCCTACGCGAATTCCCACCAAGGGGATGTAGCGCATCTCGTCTTCTCGTTATATTTCATATGCACTTTATCAAGTGGAAGCCTCGGAAGAGATAGAGAGGGTGAAAAGGGGAGAGAATATGTGAGAGAGGAGAGGAAGAGACGAGAGTATCTCGCGAGCGCGAAGAAGGGCTTCTCCTTGACACTCTATCTCCCCACTTGCTCGTCGACGTCTTCGTCCCCGTGCGACACAAGGGGGTGCGGGCCGTGACGAGCAATTAATTTCATGCTCGTCGAATATTTGACGGCAATTCCTCGGAAAGTTCGACCTATTATACTTGTGCCGGTCGATGAGGCGCCGAGAGAAAGAAAATAATAGGAGACACACAAGAGAAAGAAAGGAGAAAGGGTGAAAACTAAGAGAAAGAGGCTTCCTTAATGAGCGCTCGACTCGTTCGCTTCGGAGGAAAAGTTATTAGCAACTTATTACCATGGCCATTGTAAATCAACCGCGATAGTGCTGGGAATAAGCGGATGGCAGGAATGGGACGTTGGATGGACGGCAAACTATGAAACGTCTTTTTATACCGTGAGCTTTCCTGTTTATCGTGGAAAGTAATTTGCAAAAACGCGAGAGCCTCGTTAGAGGTGCTAAGCGAGCGACGAATTGCTGGGTTCTTTGGTACGGAGAATCGATGGGATGTGAATCTGTGGAGTCATGAGCATCGTGCGACTCAAATTTTTGTAATTTTTTATTCAGAACTGGCGGAAACGATGAATTTTAATGAGAAAAAAAGACAAAGGATGGTAGGAAAGTGAGTTTCGGCGATTACCATTGTTGGAGGTAGAGAGAATAAATTTACATTGGGTTTTTTTCGAATTCTCGATTGAGTTCTATGTTTTATATAAATTTGATCATTGATCTACCCTTCGGTAACCAGAAAAAAAAGAACAAACCGGAAAGCAGTAACTTCAAATATTTATTTTGATCAAATAAATTCTGATTCGTTCTCCATACTTGCATGATCAAGAATGACTTATACGCGTGAGATGCGTTTGCGTACATATTATTTTTCACTTTATCGTGAAAACTTTGAAAAACATGCTAGCTCTTTAGATGTGTTAAATTTGCAGCGAATATCGGATAAAAAAGCATAGCGCAAAAACTTGCAAATGCAACACGTCGTTTTGCATATTGCGACTATTCGCATCTTGCAGCAACTTTTTCCTCTTATCAATTCTCCGCTCGTCGAAACACACCCACGGAATCGATACGACAAATACGACGTGAAACGTATCCCTTTAAAAAACAAATATAAATACGTACATACATAAATACTCGATTCACATCTACCTTTCTGCATTGGTCGAATTTCCTGTCGTTCAATTTCTGATAACATAAATCCGATAAAAAAAAGCTTAGCCAACTCATCAGTCAACGGTACCGGCGAGTAATTCTTGCCTCATATTTTACCTGGCAAAATTTATGACGTCCTCTGTTGCAAATAATCGTGCGAGATTAAGATAGCCTTATCGGTGACTCAGAATTCGCGTTGTTCTCGGTGCCATGAATGTATCGGAGACGATTTTTTCTCGCGGCCTATGGTGCACACGAAGATAAAAGCTTGGACGCTTAACTAGTGGGCGTGAGTTCAAATCCTCATCCTTCCTGGTGAATTATTCCTACGACGTCCTTTATATATCATAGCCTGGCCACCTAAAATCGCAAGTTTGAAACTCTTGCGAGTGACGCGGTGAAATGGAATAAAAAATTTAAAAGTTTATCAGAAGCTGTCAAATTGGAAACGTTAGTGGACTACAGAGAGCTAAAATTATTTCCATACTGTTAACATATCGAAGCATACGACATATAAAAAGTCACTGATCAATTTTTATTTAAGTAATTTAATTCTGAATTATGCATCACTAAGCCGCAAAAGAAATCGTAGGGCACGTGGTTGATCAATGATGTCCTACCAGTTTGAGTTAAAGCGCATGACACAAATGAGAATGAAACACGAATCGCTCTCTCAAACTACGAACAATTCGAGTGAGACTTTATCTTCTCTCGTAACTGTACCAGACAACGAGCAAATTAAACGGCTCGTTAACTCCACTCGTAAAAAGTGTCACACGGCGATTAATATCACGAATCTCCCATTCTTTTCTACCCGTGTCGAGTCCATGGAAATTGCGAGCATCCCGACAAACCCCGTGGAAATGACTGCTGTCTTTCTGATTGACATCGGCGGATGTGCCGTTTGGCAGGGACGATCGACGGTCGTATCCGTGAGACTTGTCATCGACTTGCATATTCTAAGTGGATGCTAAACGACAATTCTATGTGAAAACGATCGTCGACGTTTCGCGGGAAAAATCGACTCGAGTGTCGTTGTAATCGCCTTAGGGCGACGTCGTTGGTGCAATCGCATTATGCACAAGTTCACAATTCCTTTTTACCTCGACCCTTAACGCATTGACTTTCGAAGAGCGTGAAGTTTGAAATGGAGCATGGAACCATCTCGATTCGTTTTAAGTTCCCTTTGTTACTATGGTTTAATGGAGAATTCTGGAATATTCGGGCATTTACGTTGAATATCATTTAAGAAAAGGCGATGGCAATCGTTCTGATTGATACTACTGAATTTCTATTCTATCATCGAACATTTAACGGCAAACGGAGCAGCATGGAAACGTTTTCAGGGATGATTCGACCGCGAAAGTAATTTCCACGTCGCGGAAATTTATCTGGAATGTAATGCTGATGAATAATTCATCGGCCAGGGTTCGGTTGCATCTACAAAGTCGTGAGAGTTCTTCGGGGATGACGTGACATAATAGAGATCTGAGATTAGCAAACTCCATCGACACAATATCCGTTGCTGTAATCGCGAAGCGTGATAATTTCACAGACCGCCAATATTCACGTTTACTCAACGCCAGCTATCTGTGAATATTTGTACAATTGCAAGAAAGAATTCGTGCGAGGATCTCTTAGTATTCGTATTTTAACAGATTGCTTTTTTAATCAGGTTTTCCAGACTTCTCAGATTTACCAAACGTTCGTTTACGACAGGGGTGGCCAACCCAAATGATCTTGCGGGCCACTTTGGAAATGCATCATAACTCCGCGGGCCCCATATAAAATTATATGTCCCCATATATTAGATTTAGACCTACTATAGGCACTTCTTCGGAGTGAAAAATTGAAATATAATGAGTTACTATTATTGTGTTTACTATTATTCTTACATGTAAATATAAATAATATAATAATAATGATACTAATGATAATCTCGATGTACGGAAAAATGTTCAAGGCCGCGGGTTTGGCCTCCCCTGGTTTACGACTTCATTTCAAGTCTTGAGTCTGTGTTTTGTTCACACGAAAGATCCATTTTGTTATCGTTATTTGAGACACCTTGAGCAACGTAATTTAATTTGTTACAATACCAAGATGGTTTCGTTGAAGTTTCCTGGCAAAACGAGCCGCAAAGTGTGCTGAAATTGATGCAAAGTCATTTTCTAATACATTCAGCAATGCGGAAGGACTTTTACGCGATAACGATCATAAATCTCTTAGTGGCAATTAGCAAGAGCGTTACGAGAATGCATATTAATTTTCGTTAAGAAACGCTCCGTAGTTTCGAAAGTATTCCTCCATTCACGTGTCTCGGCGAAGAATGTACGGGAAAAGCTGTGCAAAATGCGTCAAAGATAAAAGCAGCGAAACGTTAGAAAAAAAGAAAAGGAATTCTTGGTTCTGAACAAACTTCAATCTCGTAAACTATTCTCCCTGGGGTGTTCTCCCAGCGGGTTTCAAAGTCGATACACCCGCTGAGTGGTCGTGCTTCCTGGGGTGCTCCGAAAGAGGCAAACACCGTATATTTCTACTCTTCATTTCATGTTGGAACGTAACGGGGGATGCGTTGATTTTAATTCGCCTTCTGCGAATTTGTAGCCTTTCACGTCTGCAGGCAATTGAGTATATCACCGTCAGATAGGATCTTCCTCTTCCAGAAATTATACGATGTATTTCTACCGTGCAGTGAGTTACAGTAAACTATATTATGCAAGTAAGTTGTTTATCGTTCAAAATATTCATTATACAAGTTGTTTATCATGGAATAAATTCAAAATCACTAAAGTATATTAATGAAGAAAGATATCCTGAAAAACGACTTATTTTCCACTGGACACCTATCTGCGGAAACTGTTCAAATTTTGAAAGATCCCAGCCAGAAATCTCAGCACAGGCCTTAAGAAGTTTTCACGGTGGCTATAGTGGCTATAAAGACAAAATCTGAGACTCACATTCAATGGGGGTGATATCAGATCCCTCATTACCCCAGAAAAATTAAAAAATTTTCCTATCTCATATGTATACCACAGACTCATTGATTCAACCGATGGATTCGCAATAAATGGGATCAAGTTTAAATCTTTCTCACTTCTCTGTAGAACATTTCACCCTACTTAACACGTTGAGCGCGGCGTCGGTCCCTGGGGACCGACAGTGGACTTTTCGTTTGGACAGCGTTGGTCCCTGGGACCGACAGTATCAAAATTAAAAAATAAATGTAGTAATAAAATGTGGCGACTTTTTTAGTCAAATTTCTAGCTGTTCTGCGTCCGAATAGCCTTGAATTTTTCTCCTAATATTCCAAACAATATCGAAATCGTTTCTACACTTCCGTAGCTTCTTTCTAACTGATCGTCTTTTAGACGTCGTCCTTTTGCCGTCTGTATACATATGCATTGACTGCATCATTGCCACAGTCCGGAAAAGAAGCCAAAACAAAGCAGACCTCTGTTCATTCTATGGTACTCGTCTCAAATTTTGCCCAAGCGCTCGGCGTTAAGTATTCGCCCGTTGCCGGCTGAACGGAAAGGACAGCAATCTCAGCGCCGCGCTCAACGTGTTAACATCCAATATATCATAGTCACGGTGTTTCAGCACCTACCTAAAATTGTCGGCCTCAGAAAAACTAACCGCAGCAATCGAATCCGCGAAAATGCAAAACAAAACAAGTATCTTTCATTCCGCCATGAAATCTAGCCTATCCCACGTATCATTCCGATCGTTCAATTGTTCTCAACAAGACCATTGATTTCTCGCCGGATGAATCAACGACAACTGCGTCGTCGACGAGTCATTCTCCCGGAATAAGCGTTATTCCGATTGCTTCTCCATTCAGAGCAGCATGCAGGCGAAGATATCCATTCGCAGAAGCTCACATCAGAAGAGGGTGTAAGTTCACTCGGGTGAATGAGAACGGGACGGGACGATGCTTCGTTTGTGCATCTTAATCCCGGCATTGTCAGAATCGAGGAATTCCTGAATATCAAATGGGGGCACAATATCGCATGGGACCATTTTCGCGTTGAATCGAAATCCGCGGCATAAACGGATCACCGGAAGATTATCCTGGATCGGCTGCGTGCTCGACCTTTCACCCAGAGAGTTACATTCGCCGAATCTGACTCCGGGGACTGTTTCAGGTATCGTTTGCCAAAAATAATGATAATCTCTCGACGTTCTCTTTGTTTCCGCTGGGGGAAAAAAAAACATTCCCGAGCTTTCGGATTATCAGGGTGAAAGGAGTTTTGGTGTTTGAAGGTTCCGACCGCGAGTGGAATTACACGGAGTAGAATGATTTGAACGTGGGATGTAAAAAGAGGCTGAGTGTATTGTACGTAGCGACGCGTTTGTAAAATATTCGGAAAAAAGTTTACATTCGTGTTTATGTTCGACGAGGGAGGAAAAACGGTACGATGAATGTAAAGTTTGAAGCAGCAGGGAACGTTGCGTTAATTGTTTGCAGCTTTTTACCGTCTGAACTTGCCAGCTCTATTACCGTACATTTTGTGGGAGTTTTTTTTTTAGCGATTTGATGTCGGTGAGAAAAATTAAATTGAGTTGTATAGTTTTGGATAAATGCGGGTCCTTATGTTACGAATTTATTTTTGATGATGCTCAATTATACTGAGAGGATAGTATGACGTGTTATTGCGACAGTCAACGTTGACAGAGATGTTTAATTTATTTCAATTTGCATTCGACACGTTCATCTACGAGTGTGAGAAATTTTTTGAACTCTACTGTGCAAGCATCTGAAGAATCGTTATTCGTCGTGACGAAAGGAGCGCATCGATAATACGAGAACGAGGAAAAACATTAGGATGCGCGCCGTAAGTTTTAATTACCGCGTTCATTTGTTCGTTGGCATTTCGAGGGCAAAGTCTACTAGCAAAAGCATGAGGCAGTCGTATCTTTACACTCGCGTCGAGTCATCAACGCAAACTTCACCACCTTGGAAACAAAGGGAAAGGGATCGCTCGTAAGAAAAGTAATCACGAAGCGTCGAGTACTTTGCCGAAAATTTTCGGCTTCTCGCCGATGCACAGAAGTCGATACGCCAGATTTTTCTTTTCAGCGACAAAAACCATCCCAATATTCTCGCATCTATGAGAAAATCTCAAAAGAAATATGTATTCGTCGTGCAGAATTTTCTGAGGTACAATTCTCCAAGAAAAAATACAACGTTGGTCATTATAAAATCGAATAACAACATTAAAAATTCTCCAGAGACTCTACGTACAGAAATACGACCGTAAAACTATGAGACACTCAGACTTTCTATTATACGCGTATTTCAGACTGAACCGTTTCAATTATTACGACTCTTTTTTACTGAAGTCTCTTCCACAAATCTCGTTCATCGCAAGATCCTTCTACCTACTTCTTTCAATCCCACACATCAGAATTTTACCCTCAGCACGCCAATCAACGAAACGACTCGTCGATTTCGTCCAATAGCCCTTTCACCAAGGGAAGCTACTTTACCCTTCTCTCGAGAAATCTTCCATTTTATACCCCTTGAGGGATATATTCTTATCCCCTGCGCCCAAGGGACCACCGTAATTTCTAAAACTAATACTACCGATAATACGTTCATTAACGATAACACCTGCGTTTAATCCATCCATCCAACCGCTTTACTCGCTTCGAGAAGACTTCCTTGGCGCAAGAACCGAGAGGTGGAGACGAACGAAGAAATACCCGAAACTGTTAACATTTGAAGATAATGGCGATGTATCGAGAAGTAACCTTAATTCGTCGATGGTTTTCGTCTGCCTTTAGGTTGGATTGCTCGTCCGTAAGGGTGATAGAGATAATTAATGTTGTCGACAACGGGAAAGAAAAATCGGTCAATCGAGAAGAGCCGATAGACGCGTGTCGCGTCGACCGTGAGAAAACGCTACCTTCTTCCGTCTCACGGACGGAAATCCGAGGAGGTTTCTTTCTTTTATTCGACTTCCTTCGTGGAGCATTTACCGGGTGACCAGAGAAAAGAATGACGCCAAATGTGAAACTTTCGACTGGGTTATAACGGGGGAAACTGGGAAACCACTTTTCGAGTTGGCCCCGCAGTCGTGAAATTTACTTCGAATCGAATCTACGAGAAGTTTCGCGCTTTACGTACCGTTGAAAAATTCAGGCATGCTTTTTACACTCGTTGGGGGCTTCGATTTTTTCGCCAGCTTGAATTTTAGATCTGCGTTAAGCCTTCGTTTAAGGTTGCGCTATTTATGAAAGTAGCTTTACCATAGATAAACAATCATTCGGGAATATTTAATAATAATTCCAGTTGCAAAAGCTTCGTCGGATTAGCGCGTTAAAATTTCAAGCACGTCGCATTAAAGCTGCCAAGCAGGTCGAAGTAACCGGAATTGAATTTTTTCTAAAGAATCACCTCTAATTTACCGAGAATCTATGCGGTAAATATTCCACGTCTATCATATAAAAAAATACTCAGTTCGTCTTTTTCACACCTTTATTTCTCATTTTTCAAAGTACAATACATTCAAATATAATTTATTTATTTATTTATCAACGAGCAATACGCCCTTTGGTGTACTACAAAATGATGACAAATCAGTGTGTGTATGTATATATATAAAATATAAATATAAATCAATAAGAAAACAATAGATTAAATTTACCTTAAAATTAAACAACAAAATAGATAAAAGTAAAATATATAGTATATATAAAAATAGATAAGAATGGAAGAAATAGGAACAGGACTTTAGGAGTAAGGATTATATTTATAATAATATAATAATACATTTAAAACGGATTGCAAGTATCAGTGTGCAACTATCAAAGGTAGCCTCGTGGAGCAATAAAAGCATCGAAACGTGCACGATACACTTCACATCCCTCCGATCGAGTTTCGTCTCCGTCAGTCTCATCGAGAAGAGGCAAAACATTCTCGCCAGCCGTCGAAGAAAAGCCACGTATCCGTGAACACATCGCAGTCGCCGGTGGAAAACTCACGGAAACCCCGAGGAAGAGTAATAAAATTTTTCCTTCTCCTCGTGCCATTTATGCCGGGCTTTTTTCCCATTCCAGAACCGCGGGGCTCGGTTGGTACGGTTCCAAGCATGCTGCGAGCTAAAAAAGACGTCGGACTGCACGGAGATTTAGCGTCGTCCCGCTGGCGGTTCCTTTTTCGCCAAATCTCCACCGAATCTACTTCGTGTGTCGGCCAATGGAGAGATACGTCTCGGTTTGCTGCTTTCCTCGGAAACGGACCACTTATTAATGCGTGGGAACCGGAACTAATTTTCTTGAAATCGTTGAAACGCGAATGCAGCTTGCAGGATATATTTCGTAGAATTTATTAAGCGTGAGATGACCTCCGGTGTATCATGAGCTGTTTAGAGTTTTGAGTTGTTGAAATTAACAGGATGCTGTGGTTGCAGATCGGAACTACTTTTAGAAGGGTTGGTTTTTAGGAACGAGGTATATTCTTATTGTAATTATGTGGATGTATTTGAATTTAATAAAATTCGTTCGATTTTCTTCCGTGTCTTCGCCGGTTCTAATCAGTGGATCGAGATTCTGAAAGATAAGTATTGACAGATTCTTGGAGCCGAAAACCAATCCATTTAGTATCCACGTACAAAGGGGTTAACATCGCAAGGGTAGGCTTTTAGTCGACGTTTGACAATCAAGCTGGTCCTTGCACTTCTCTGCAACCTGGCTTTAAGGCAACAGTCACAGGGATTATCGGCACGTTAGAACACAAACGTAGAACAATTCGGTGATCACGTTCCCAACAGAGAAACGTTTTGACATGTTACTCCTCAGGAAATCACATTTGACCGATACTGAAGAGGTTTTTCTTCATCGTGACGTTGAACGAGAGGTTTAAAATGCAAAATGATAACTCGATAACTCGTAGTCTAGAAATCTGTTCCGTTGCCGGAACAAAGAAGTCCCCAGCGTTATCTCGATCGCATAAAAATGTCAGACGCCTCCGATACTCTTGACATAAATCTCGAAAACGATAAAGGGGAATGCGGTAACGAGCGATACGTTCGATCGTTAATGCCGGCAACGTGGAAACTCCGGTTCGTCGATGAAATTCCAGCCATTTGGCGGAAACATTTCTACGGTGTTTTCCAACGGATGCTGGTCCAACTTTTAAGAAGACAATCGTCTCCCTTTCTCTCTTCCTGTTTAAGTGTCTTCCAATATTTTGCGATGATCTCTCGGTTAAAGCATCGGTTAAAAATCCTATGTCGTTTATTTTTGATTTAAACATTCGACGTTGGTTGAATAAAATTTCTAAAGACTTGATCAGTCAGACTGCGATTATATGTAGGGACTTAAAATCAGTATAAATTAACGACGAAGTTTTTCAGCTTAAAAGCTTCTTCTCGGAAGCACCCCCATCGGTAATCGATGCTTCCTCCGAACGAGCGTAAATGGATAGACATAGGATCGAGGAGTCTGGATATCGTCGAGGAAGAGGGATCGACTAGGCTGGATAACTCTTCGTGCTTTTACGTGAAATTCGTTTACCGAGTTCATAGCGCGCCCATCGTGTGCGTTTTATATAGGGTAAATATGGCTGCCGCCAATTTCATCAGTGCACTCTTGTGATTCGTGAAACGCTCCGGAATATTTCGCTGGCGGTGCCGAGGCTGCTGCGGTATCAATTTTGATGCATGCACAAGCCGGAATGCAGTTTTATCGACATTTTTATCTTGCACTTTTCTACGAAATTTGACTTTGGAGACACGTTCCTAGGATGTATTGAAGAATGGCTGCGGAATGTGGAGGAACAATGAACGTTCTTTCTACTGAAAGAACACGTATTCTTGAGAAGAAATAGAATAGTTAATATTCTAGATTCTACGTACTAGAAGGCAAACTTTCTGGACGTCGAACATGTTTGTAGACGTTAGAAAACTAATCGACATGGTAGAATGAGATCCATTCTATTTTCTGCATCTAGATTTAATAACTTAGGAATTTCGTTCGTGCATATATCTACAAATATGACTGTAAAATACGGTCAATTAGATAATGTAGGTTCTTTAACACAGTAGTGGACTATATGCTGCCAAGACTACCTTATCAATTTGGAAAATTTATTGAAAATTCATTTTAACCGGCTTGGTAGTTTTAGTATTAAACTCGGCCAAAGTATTCTCACGTTAGAGGCTGTATTCTCGACACAGCGACCTTAGGAAAATTCATTTACAACCACCAGGCACACAATATATGACTATTCTCTTTCCAGTCAAAGGATCGTGCTTTCTCTGTCCTTCAAACCTCAAAAACTTGCTACAGGCTAGTGTCAAAAGCCATACCCACCACTTTCATGCTCAACCATGGAAAATTGAATAGCGATATTAATCGAGAAAGCTCAGCCTCTTGAAGTTGCTCTTGGCGCGAAGTTGTCCGCTTTGCGGAATAAAAATCGTCGCGTATCACGATTTGTCTGAGCAGCGAATCGTCCATTATTTACGTACTCGAGCGAGCACTCGTCCTACTTGAGCAGAAAGACCGGTGCACTCGTAGGGTCACGTACCAGGCAATTTCAATTTCTGCCGAGTTCTTCCTCCTCTTCTTCTCCATCCCTCTTTCAGCCCCCTTTCAACCCTCTTTCGCCTCCCTTTAATCCCCCTGACTTTGCACCTGCTGAGCCGGCGCAGAGGAGCGTGCTCGCGGAAAGAGAATCTCGTCAAAATATTATTTTGGCCGAACTCCAAGGCCCGCATCGCCGGACGTCGCATTGGGAATACCTTTTTTGCTAACGAGATCGAGAAGCCGCGAAAAGCGTGCCGATAAATCGCGAGGAGTGCGCCTGTGGTGGTGGGGGTGGAGTTAAAGGTTCCGGTGTTCAATTGGAGAATTCGAGTTCAAATTCTCCTTCGGCTCTGGGCAATTTTTTCTGCATTATTTAGATGATATATTTTAGGTTTTTCAGCAGGCATCTAAAACAATAGATCCTACGCGAAACGAACGTAGAGTCGAATGATTAGGGAGTGGAGCTACGGTGGTTGTTGCGGAGCAATAATACGTCCCTGAGGCTCACAGATGTAGCTCAATTCGCCGTAGGATTTTTTAATACTTTCCAGATGTGCATTTTAGAAAAATAGCTGCCGTGCCTTGCAAACTGTTTATTACCTCAAAATCAATGAGCTTTATGGGCCTATTGTCGTCAAGACTTCTTCAGGCGTACATCCGTAACAGTGGTGGTTGTTGAGTTCAAAATTAAAACTCCTCGTCGAATTGGGTTCTTCAATTGCCCTTCACCTCTAGAAGTTTTTTTTCTGCAATACTTGAATATTGTATTTTAAGTGGTTAAGCACGCCCCTAAAACGATAATTCCTAGGTGAAACGAGCATAGAGTCGAATGACTGGGTAGTGGATGTACGGTGGAGGCTGATGAGTTAATGGCTGAAATTCCTTATCGAATCTGATTATGAGTTCAAATCCCCTCATTGTTAGAATTTTTTTTTATATAATTTGAATATTGTATCCTCTGTGATTCAGCACGTACTTTAAACAATAGATCCTAGGCGAAATGACCATAGACTCGAGTGACCAAAGAACGAGACCACGATGGGCATAAAGTTAAAGACTCGCACAGCTAATCAGTAGAGTCAACTTGAAACTCCACGTCAGCGTTTAAAAATTTCGCTTACACGATACCTCTGTGCGAAGTTTTTGCGAAAGTATCTGATTTTCAACCAACTCGGCAAAAATGTCAAGACAGCAGGATTTCGGCGAACCTAGGAACCAACTCGTAACGCCGAGAGGTAAAAGAACTTTCGACGAGCGTAAACGGAAGCGTTTAGTCTCCGTTTACGAAGAGAACCTTTCGAATTCGAGAGATGTCGTGGAAAAGCGCGCATTGTCGCCTAATACGCGACCTCCCGGTGCCGACGTCGACGAACGAGACTGGAAAAGCAGATCGGGAATCCATTGAAGAACGCAGAAGACACTCGGCTCGCTGGGATGCCATTGAAACGGAACGTGGTCGTCGATACGAGCACGGATAATGGCGGAAAGTTCCTCGTGTGTGGAGAAGGTTGCGGGAAAAGGACTGGAAAGGCTGTCGATGCGTGGCAGTTTCAAAGTCGAGGGAAAGGCTTCGTCGCGTAGACGTAGATTCGAACCTTTTGACTGCGAAAGACGTGTTCCGTCTGAATATATTTTCGTCCGCGTCTTTAGCTGCTGCAGTAAACTTTTATACGGTTGAACTGATCTCTGAGAGTTGTACAGCTAGCTGTCGTAGACAATTTTATAGACTCGTTGCTTCTACTCAATCCTCTGAGGCCTCGTATGACTTTGGAGTAACAGAAGCTGTTCTTCCACCTTTGCAAACTATTGTAATCTGCTGCTCGAAGGTCACGGTCTTTCTTAGCAATTAAACTCTTACAAGTTATGTAATCCCTCACTTTAGAGACTACAATAAAAGAGATTCAATAATATCAATTAAGGGCAATATGTCAGGATTTCAATAAATTAATACACAGGGTTGTATTGTAATAAAAACTAATGAATATTATATTTAGGTCTGAATCCTATGACTGCTTTACGAAGACTGCCTCGTAGAAAAACTCGTGATGGCTTCTTTACCGAAATATATACAATGTCGATGACGGTCAACACTTAAGCTGCGCGACCCAGCCATAAACTGAAACAAAATCTGTTCCAGGTCTATACGACTCTTACAGTTAAATGAAATACTTCCTTCCTAGTACCTAAAATTTACTGTCGTCAGTAGTGCTTTACCTTTGAGGTCATTGACCTTTGCAACCCTCTCATTCGATATTAGTCTCTTGTCGCAGATTTCCTCCATCCTCTTACTATCCTATCCATTAGAAGGCATCTCGCTTAGAGCCTCTAAACTCCCACCATAGGCACCGATTACCATTGTCATGTTTCATTCTCGATCCTACTGTATTATACACAGAAATCGCTCCTCATTTGGACCACGACGAAGCTGCGGCGAGTTAATCGAGCGGAAACATGATATTTCAGGAACGGAAGAATTCTGAACGATACAAAATCAAGGAAAACGAGCATCCATTGAGCGACGACAGATCGTAGATTTGTTCTGGAAAGAAATAAGTCGTTGCACTTGCGCTTTTCTTTATACAGTACGATATAAACGAGAATACACGATTGTGGTTTCGATAAATAAACGTGCAGGGAAAATGTTTAAAAAATATAGTTATCTTGTAGATGATGACTTCTAACTTCTTCTTATTTGGAATATACTACTCGAGATACAATTGAGTCTTTAGAAAATGAGAATTAGGGAAAGCGGAAAAGTCGATGAGAATGTTTGGATGTTATGGAAAAGTTGCATCGAATTTGTACGACGTATTGGATGAAGTTATTCCCAGAGAACGTAGAATAACGGAGAAATCTCGTAGCGCGATAAGAGCCCTTGGCTGGGGACCTCGGTGCAGAAGTGTCTCGAAACGAGAGCTACGAAAGTGGTGGCAAAAGAGCGCCGAGAAGAGAAAAAAGGTGGCGGTGTTTCGGTGTTTGTACAACACACGCTTTTCCCGTTTCCGCGACCAGAGTCGAGGAGAAGGAGGAGCCGACTGTAAAATCGCATTGCCTCCTTGAAAAACCTCGTCGTTCTTTCCGAATAGAATTCGAATTACTCCCCGATAATTAGCTCGGCACTTGACTACGACTTTGAGCGGCTTTCTTCCTCTCGAGCTCTCAACCGCTCGAAGCTCGTGCAAAGATTCTAAAAAATTCGAAAGAACTAAATACTACCATTTTTAATCCTCCAACTAACCGACATCGAAGAGAGAATCATTTCGTTGAAATTCACTGTCCACCTCGAAATGTATTTTACACGATAAACCAACTCCATTAACTGTCCAACTCGTTAGGACGAAACATTCACCCTCTCGACGACGATCGTGATCTCTCAACTCTCTGGAGTAACGAGCAGTAGAATGAACACTCGGAAACTGAGAAACCCTTGCAAGTAAATATTTGTTATAACGTAAATGGATGAAACGCAGCTAATTAAACCAAACGGGCATCATCGTCGAGTTATTTCTTGTTAGCACGATTTTCCTTCTTGCCGAGAGAGAACGTTAAATTCACTCAACAATTCCGTTGAAATCCGTCGGCAGAAAATGGTAAACTGAAGCGACAACGTCGCCGGGGGATGTTTGCTTCTGAAAATCGGAGAAAAGAGTATTTTCTCCAAACGTTGCATCGATGCCCCAAGGCGTTCGGACTCGTTGAAACGCTTCGGTTTCTCGAAATGGACGTTGTCGAGGAGAGGATACATTGAAACACGCCAGGAATTCACGGAGACGCGTATGCGGATAGCGGTCACGTCACTCACGAGAGCAATGCAGAGTAGCCGATGGGGGTGCGCAAGGGTTCGACGGGGTTTTGTCTTCATAGGCGGGTCTACATGAAGCTCCAGGCAATATCAACGGATTTGACGTGATTCGAGGCGAACGCTTTATCTAAAATACGTAGCTTTCGTTGTTGCTTGCATTCTAGGTACGTTCTTGAATTTTCCAATTAATACGGAAGAATAATAAGTCAGAGTTGCTGGTGGAAAAATCCGAGAATAAAGCGCAGCTCACGTTTACACGCCGACTGTTTTAAAAGGTTCCCAAGGCGAGGGAGAGAAATTTATTTTCGAGCTGAAATTATTGGCGCGAGCACACAATGATCCCATTTCTAGATTTCCACGTGCTTTAAGAACGTTCTTTAGTTAACTCTTGCACGGGAGAATATTAATTTCGTGGAAAGGATTTAATCCGATCGAACTCTTTGAGCACATTGGTACGAAAGGGGCGAAAGGAGCTTGCCAAGGGTGAATAGAGAGACTCGTAAATTGACCTAAGAATTCTCAATCTCTGACTTTTCAATCGTATCGTAGAAAAATCAGAACGAAAAGTCGTACAGTCGTTATACGATTTCGTTGTAACATTAAAGATGTAGAATTTGGCGCGCATTTTATAATTTACTATTGGTGAGGTTTGCTTATTAATTATTACGACGGAATCGTGTAGAAAGTGATTTCGTCCGTTTAATTCGCGAAGTGCACTTTTTACACAGAGTTTTGCTCGCGTAACCTGAATGCGAAAGAAGGACGAGCAGCCAGCCGGTTTACGAGGTAAATATGCGCGTGGGTGAAAAAAAGGGGGTCGGTCTTGCAAAAAATTCTCGATGGCAGTAAACGCGGAAAACATTCTGCTCTTTAACGTCCACCGTTATATCCTTCCTGTTTCTATCGTCTCTCTTCCTCTCCTTCTCACCCCTCCATCCCTCTCGGTCTCTCGTAAAGCCCTCAGCGATTCGAGTAACGAGATCCTTCGAAAAAGACGATACCACCGTGTGGCTTTAAATCCGCACCGTGATATTCCCCATAATCCGTCATGGGAGCCGAGCAGAACCCTCCGAACGGCTCTTACGAAGGTCTTCAAGGTTATCGATCCTCGAGAACGTCGTCGTAGACGATGCGACGAGAGGATCACCACGAGAAACACTCCACCGGCTGTCTCCTTCGATCCTTCTTTCTCCCGACAGCCCTCCTGAATTCCCAGCTGGCTATTTCACGTCCAGCCACCCCCTCGTCAAGGTCATTCTCGATATGTTATCTGCGATTTCGAGAGAAAAGATTTTTTTCACCACAGAATATCCTTCGAACATTTATCTCGACCTTTTCAATCGAAGGGAGAAATTTCCTTGTACCTTCCCTCATCCATTGGAATTAAGGGTGGATCGACGATCGATAGTTGTAACCGAGATGGCTGGTCTTTGAGAAAGTGGTTCGTCGAACCGAAAGTTCGCGCTTCCTTCCTTCGTCGTTTCAAGGTCGACCTCGGGTAACGATCAGCGTCGCGCAACGTCCACCCCCTCCCGGAGGAGGATGCCGCGGTGGGTAATTGCGGTGCAGCAAAGTGCGAGGAAAACGGGAAACATGGACAGGAAAAATAATAAATCATCATCACACAAGCGGAAGGTTTCGCTTCTCGACAAGAGAGATAGAAAGGGGTGAGAGAGAGTGAGAGAGAGGAAGAAGGATCGACATTAGAGAATCAGGCGGTGCGGCCAAGTAAGCGAAGGTGGTGGATACACGCTGCTGCACGATCTCTCGTGCAGGAGCAGAAGAGGAGGAGAGAGGAAGGCAACCAGAGGCTGCGAAAGAGAAGGAGGATAGTAGAGGAGCACAAGAGAAGGAACAACCGGAGGTGGAGGGTTGACCATTTCGGGAGTGTCGGAGGTGGCGGCGCACGGCTGATCGATGCAACAGCAGCGCCACTAGGAAGAGGAGGTAGGAGGCGTCGCGTTGCTCGAGGCAAAGGGCAGGGGGTGGATTCACCGGCAGCACCCTCCGTCGGTGGTAACCTCCCTTCCATCGGCCTCCGCCGCATCCCTCCGATTCCCTCTGTCCCTCAGCGAATCCCACCGATTCCCTCCGATTCCAACCCTCTGTGTGCTTCGCTCTCGTACTAACCGAGCAGCGCGCGTTGGACCTCGTCGCGTTGGACCCTCTGTGCATCCCCCTCCACGCGCGTTGCCGCTCCTCCACCACGGCTAACTTTCAGACGGGGGTTGCTTCGACGCGACGCGCCGTCTATCGTTCTCTTGCTCTCTCGTTCTCATCTTCCGCGTTTTTCTTCCTCCTGCTTCCTCTCTCGTGGGCTCAGTTCTCGCCTGAAGACCGTGCGGTGTACAGGTGATCCGACTCGTGCGTGTTCGGCCTCTCTCTGTGCCCGAGTTTGTCCGCCCGCTGGTCGGGATGACGTGCCGCATCGCCACGAGGAGGACGCGCGCTCTGTCCTCTCGCGTCGTCGACGAGGTGCGTTTCCCTCTCGGGACCGTTCGTTTTTTCATTAAACGCGAACGTCCTAGGACGGAGGATATCCTGTCGCTTTGTCTCGGTGGTTTCTCACCCTTCGATTCCAACCGGGGAAGACCGATCGACCGGCTCTTTCAAGCTACCGACAGGCTCGTTCTTGAATGTCCTTGAAATTCAAGGTTTCTACGAATTTCAACGTTTCTTGTTTAAACTGTCAAGGTGCTTCTGGAGTGGTGACTTTTGATTTGGAACTTCTGCTGTTTGGAGGGACAAGGAAGATCGTGGATTTTCATCGGCTAAGAGCAATAGAAGGTTTCTTGAGTATTCTGCAGATTTGGTATTGAATTGGTTGAGTACTTCTATCGGCTGCATGGTTTTTGCGAGACTTCCGATATCGCGAGGGGATGCGATACATCCTCGAGATGAAGTTTCCGATCACGTGGTTGGGATTTGATCATCTGCGAAGTCTTCTTCCAAGTGTAATCTTCTCATCGTGATCTTACAACGATGCGGTAACGTTGTTGAAGGAAAAATATGGTAATGCGATATACATCTGGTCCTCGTTCGGTTGATCTTGAAAATTGAATAAATATTTCCAATCAAAGTTAAATCTCGAATGTCACGTTAGATTACGTAAACACGATGCTTGAATTCGTCAATTTCCACCCCCTACATTTTAACGTTGCTCGGCTTTAAAGATCGTTCCCTTTAATTCTCTCCATTAGGAAGCTACTTAAAACCGAGCTCGGCTCGATATTCAGGTTAGCAGGTGTATGACGAAATCGCGATGGAAATGAGTTTCGTAATTTTAGATCGCGCGCTCCTTATCCATGCCACTTGTCCCCACACTTGGAACTTTGTAAAAGAAGACCTCGAATCTTCGTGAAAAGCACGACTTTACCTTTCGCCTTTTCCACCAGACACTTCTCTTCAACGATGAAAAGTATCTAACGTACGTTGCATCCTCCTTTTCTTGCTATGCAATTTCGTTCATTGCCAATTAAATTAACAAATAAAGTAATACCGGCAGGTATTACCTTGACGGTCGTGTTAAGACAGAATGATTTATCTTTCGCGCACTTAAGCACCGGCATTAAGGAGGAGTGAGGAGCGATTCTCACGGTGCCTGGCAAAATAATAGGGGCCACTAAATTAGCTTGGGCTTGTGGGATCTGCTTGCGGTAGTATCCTTCCTTCGTGGCTGTACGTTTTTTACCGCTAGAATTTTCTTCGTTTATCCAGGCACGTGCGTTTAGATCGGTTGGATGATGAAGATCGTCTCCGGATATGTTCTTTTTAATGGACGATTCGCGGTAAAGTTGAAACTTGCTAGGAAATTAGCTGTAACACGCTTTAACCCTTTCAGGACGAGCGACGTATATATGTGGTATAAGAAAAAGTTTAATTATAGTTTATTTCCGCATTGTTACACGGTTAGAGTTGAAAAGTTGAAATAGAACCGTTGAAATAGAATATAATTATAAATATAGAAATTTATAATTTGTATACATTAACAGTCTAACTTTCGGAATAAGGGGTGGTTTTGAATGACAAGTGAATGATTATTTCTTTGATATTAAAAAAACCTCCGTCCGCAAAGGGTTAATGATAATGCTGATATGTTTCAACCCTGCTGTCCTGCTCCTTTATATGTCACATTTGTATCACTTCTAATCATATTGACCCGTCCAACAAAGGTTCATATTTTAAGAAACATAAAAATAGGTAGACATAAATGTTAAATACATTTAAAACTTAGAAATATTGTATTTGATAAATGTCATTTTACTCCTCTCGTCAAGCAGAACAGCAGGGTTAACTTAATCTTCGTTTCTTTTTTATTATATTAGCAATTAGCTAGCAGATTTGAGGCAACAGAGTGTATACGTATTTGAGAGAAATTATTCCAAAACTCTGCTGTCTACTTTCCTTGGAACTTGAAAGAGTAATTAAAGATGCACGCTCGTTGACGAGGTAACGTTTCATTTTGCCATAGCAAAAAGTGTTTATTTTGCGCGGAGAGAACGGTAAATGAATTGCACGTTTCGCGTTTCGCTCGAAAACGAGGATAGCAGCTCGTAACGTCAGATGCCAGGAAAGCTGCATGCTATTGTGCTCCATTTCTAAGGCTGACAGAAGCTCGATGATTCGTTTGCCGGCTCGCCGGCGATGAGCCTGTTTTTAGCCGAACGCGTGAATTGGCCAGCATCGATGAAACGAAAGCTACACCATTGTCTCTTCTTTTTGTCAATCTTTAATTTCTCTAGCACCAGAATCGTCGAAGGGAATTTCACGAAAATTCCAACGCTTCAACCGCACGAAACGTTTCGTGCTTTCCGTTCTAACAGACTTCTAAAGTTTCCTAAGTATTTCCTGTGCCGCCCCCTTTATTACTTAATGCCGTATCATTTTCCTTCGTCTTTAACTTCGTCACGAGTCACAAAACTTTCAATTACATTGCCATTCGCAACAATGCCAACCCTTGGAACTTATTCTCGCAAAAACTGTTCACCATTGCCAGTAGAACCATCCGTTAAACTTCAAACGTAAAATAAAGAGTTAATCTTCCCAGCAGAAGTTATCTCATCTCTCCAATACCGTCACGTGCCATTTCCAAATAATATCTTCGATCGATCGAACGGAAAAACACATTTCAGTAACGAAATTGAGAAAATTGCGGACGCCTGTCGTTCTGCGGTTAAATTGTCCTCGCTGTCTACCCCGGTCCTCCTCTAATTGCCGAAACAGTTGGCAACGTTAGGAACCAGTGTCATCGACGTCATCCTCGTCGTCGTTCCCATCGTCGTCTCTGTAGTCGTTGGAAGGCTAAGATCCTTCGAGTCCTTCAGATCGAAGGATCTTTTCATGATCTCGTGAAGGTCAATCGGTCGCGATTCCGCATCCCTCGTCGATACGTTCACAGCTGGCGAAGAGCGTGCCAGATCCGTGGGATTCGAGATTCATCGTTATCCTCGTTAGCTCGTTCACATCGAAACACGATAATCCGATAATCGTCTCGTGCATCGATGAATTTGCAGCCGATGGCGGTCGCAGCTAACAGGACGACCGTGACGTTTTTGTACCATAGAACAACCGTTGACCATCGAATGACGGTTCGGTTGGTGTAGTCTGACTGGCGTGCAATTGCATTCTCTCGTTGGAATTGTTTGCACTCCGCCGCGAGGCCATAATTAATCCGCGTTGCTTTAACGCTGCTCGGAAAAGGCATGCGGCGTAAAATTCCACGCAGTTCGCGCACGAATAACTTCACCGACGAGAAAAACGATCGGTGTTGAATGATGGGCGTTTCTGCCCTTTACAACTATGCGATCTCTATTGTGTGTCTCGGAAGGATCGTTCGGCTTGGATATTACGAGGTCGCTAGGTGTAGATACTGGGACGACTCGACGTAAGCGGTTTAAACCTATTGTCTTGGACGGAATTCTCGGGCAAGTGGTACGCCGCCGGAGACGACATTCGTGACGATGATCAATGAAGGGACAAACGTCTCAATTGCCCTGGCATAGCCTTTCTGCCCTTCCTGTACTATCTATCCTACTCGCCCTTTCTACGAACTTCTGGTATTCCCGATTTCTACCATAATCACTCAGGAAGTTTACTTTGTCTTAGTCGCGATCGTCTTCGAATTTCGGTTTGTGGAATTGCGGGAATTCCAAGTATAAATTCAAGCACGAATCCTCGGCGCTTGGAAAAACGATATCGTGATAATTGTTTCCTGTCGATGCGCATCGATGGTTTGTCCTATTGAAAACGTATTCGTCGAAATCCAACATCAGCGCAGCTCGAGTGGTGTGTTTGATTTTAATGCCACTTCGAATACGGAGCATCCCAGTTGTCGGCTCGTAAATTAACGCGCGAATGCCCTTCGGAAACTGTTAGAGTAAACTGCCTGGTCGTCGAGGGCAACGGAATGTCTGCCATCCCAGTATACTTCGTTGCAACCTGCGTTTATCTTGTCCGCATTATTTACGCGATGCAAATATCTTCTTTGATTCGAGCTCCCGTTGCATTCGACCTCGGCAAAGGGAGGATGATGAATGGAATTCAAATACGTTCTTTTTACGAAGACAGAGAGAGTAAACAGTCTCGTGATTGCCATTAAATTCAACCCTCTTACCGTTTAACCCTTCGGCGTTGCAGGAGATTAATATCTCTCGTGTTTCTACGATGGGACATTTAGGTTTTTTCTCTTCATCATTGTTCGATATTTGTGCCCTCACGTATCGCTACGAATCGCTCTCCTTTCCGTGGCACGACGGAACCTCGATACGGCGGTGTACGCCGCTTTGGGTTAACGCGAAACGACTTCCGGCGCATTGCGGTGCACCACCCTTTATTTAAACCTCGCGCGCAGCTTCAGACGGAGCTAATCGCTCATCGTCTCGATTCTACGGTATGAAATACTCCTGTCAATCTTACCAACGTTTTTAGAGCACCGTAAAATAGGTAGGTTCCAGAGGAGCCTTAATTCTCAATCGTTCGTGGAATTCTTGGGCATCGATGGCACCCTGGTTTCCATTTCTGTTCAATTCTGAAGGATCATTCAATAAAATAAAATTTCTTCATCGCTCGACAGTGCACGGTACATTATTTGGGCCGAATTTGCAATGGTGTCGTTTCTACCGTATGAGACATTCTTGGCAATCTTGCACAAATTTTTTAATGGCCCATAAACAAACAGGTCTAGTCGCATGCTAATTTCCAATCGTTAACGAAATTGTCCAGCATCTTTGAACACTAACTTACACCTCTTCAACGAACAAGCATCGGTGGCACCTCGGTCGCCATTTCGGCTCAATTTGGAAGGACCCCTCGGCACAATGGATCTTCTCCATCGCGTTGCAGTGCACCGCACTTTATTTAGGCCTCGCGACAGTCCACGTTGTCGAGTCTATCGCGGGCGCGAGGGTTGCCCGTAAATTTCCAAACGGCTGGCAACCAGCCAGACATTTTTATTACGGCCTACCCTCCACCTAACGTTTCCGAGTCGTGCCTTCTTGCTAACTAACACCCTTTCCACCGACATATCGCTCTTCTCCGTACTTTTCGTGTTAGAACGTCCGCCTCGGGTTGCCGAGTGCGCTCGTACTTTATGGAAACTGCTTCAACTTCTCGATCGGCGCACCCTCTCGTTTCCTCGATTCCGCGCAAACGTATTTACCAAGTTTAAGTTACACGTGTAGCTGGATATACGCCCATAGGGACCAAGTATTTTTTACCCCAAGGCGGAAGTAAATCAAGGCTCACCCTCGAAGGCTCTCCCAAGTCGACGGATATCTTCGGACGTATCTCTTCTTCGTTCGTCTTCGTTTCCACTCAGACTTTATTTGCAAGGATTGTTTTTCAAGGTTTCTAAACGCCAGTCTCTCCGTATTTTCTCGACCTTAGACATCGAAAGAGCTGTATTTCAATGAATCGAAGTTAAAGAAACGAGCCTGTCGGTTGAAGAAGGTCGACGAATGTTTCACGGATTCTCTTTAAAACGCTAAGAGTTGCAGATCTAGATACGAGATGTAGGGTCGATCTCGAGGCTGGAACCACGAGTGCCGGTTCCCTGGGAGAAAGGAGAGAAAGAGGGTGAGAGAGGGAGAGACAGGATGGTAGACGATCGGTCCGGGTGGTGATCGCGACGGACGAGTCCGTAGAAGAATCGCGAATCGTGGTGGAAAAGCGAGAGTGAAGAGAGGACGAAGTGGTAGGGGAAGTGGTAGCGGAAGTAGACAAGAAATTGAACGAAGAAGATTAAAAAAAAAGTCGGGTGGTCCGAAAGGGCCACGGCCATGGGGGAGGCGGTATGTTCTCCGAGCTGTGCAGGGAGACTCTGCGGAAGGCAGCCGTGTGCTACAGTTCTGGTCGTGCAGGAAGTCCATCACCATCGCCACCAACGTCTCCGCCGCCATCTCCCGCCAAAGAAGCAAAGACTACTGCCAACGTTGACCTGGCAAATGTCCGTGACACCTGTCACGAAGCCAGAGATTCAGGGACCAGTGGAAAACGATGGTCATCGCAATCAACATCGTCTACAGGATCGTCGACGGAGCTGCGCGATTTCACCGGCAGGAGATCGCCACCTTCCTCGAACGAATTCAGGGAGTACGTTTACCGTTAGTTAGGTCGCCGATCCTCGGACGGTGAAACAACACGATGTTGGTTTCCGGTAATTCGATTTCATGGAATTGCAACGGTATACCGAAATCGTTGGACAGGATAGAGCTTAATTACAGTTAGGTCGTAATTACGCAACGCAATTGCTACTCGGATATCGATGTAACTTGATCGAGAATGCGACATTTCGAGATCGAGAGGATCAAGGGAATTAAATGTCAGGGGCGGTGGCGCGCCGGAGAAATCACAGACGAGCGGAAAGAATACTTTTGCGGTAACGAGTCGCCGCCGATAGAATTGTCGCAACCGATCGTGTAACCGCTATGGGAAATCACTCGTTTTCCGTTGATTCGCTGCAAGTCTATCCGTATTTATTCTTCGAAAAGGACGTTTCACGCGAACGTAGATCTTCATTCTCTTCTCGTTGCTAATTTTGACGATAAAAACATTCTCCAAATCAACGATCCTCTTGTTGCCATTTGTTTAACTTCAATCGATAAAGATAAATTAGATGTTCAAATATCACGTCCCTGATCTACGCAACTTTCGTGACTTCATTAACGACGATCGAGCGAACGACTGACATGTAAACGTATTCCCGTCGCGGAATCCCCAGGAAGCGACCAACAATGCCAACGGACTTCGAGAAAAGATCGTCCTGTTACGAGATTAGGACCGGCAGGAGATCACCCTCTTCGTCCTCGTTCTCCAGCGATACGAGGGATTCGCGATCATTATCCCCCGAAAAAAGTCGTCAATATGAAGAAAACCGTGGAACCGGATGTGGAGGAAGTGGTGGAGGATCAGGTAGCGGAAGCGGAGGAGGAGGATTCGAGTACGGCAGGCCAGACTCGAGACTCGGTAGACAATCTCCAGGGTCCCCGGGATCGTCGCCCGAACCAGAGGACAACTCCTCAACTTCTGGCGACGAAGGTACTTTTTTCTTGCGTCAAGTTTCCTTTTTCGTTGGAGTACAGATTCTAGGCAGGACATCGAGCTCTAAGTGCGCCTTTAAATCCGAGGCCATTTTGTACAGTCAAACCTCTTATAACGAGATACAAATAAAACGTGTTGTAAGAGGGTTAATTGTAATACGAATCAAATTAATTTGACCCAAATTATATGGAAATCGCCTAATGGACAATCGCAAATTTTCGCTCAGAGTTGCATTTCCACTACACAATCATTGGAAAATAATGCGAATTTTTTTATTCCTCGTGGTTTCACAGGATTACCATTAATTATCGCGCAACAAATGCCTTGAAATGTGATTTTGGGGTGAAACCACTAGGAATGGGAAGGTTAATATACCCTAAACGTTATCGATACCCTGAATATCGTATTATCGCGTACCCATATCAAGGTGCACATCAATTCGCGCGGTTTAAACAGGGGAGGAGCACGTCCGGGGCTAAAGTTTGATATTTACGCGATTTCCCTTTTGACCATGCGCGCAGAACTACGTGCTTAGGTGCAAACGTAAATGATAAATATTAGGAGAGGCTCGTTTAATCGTCGTTACCGAGGCGTAGAAAAAAATCAGGGCATTTTGACGAGTATTTGTCTTTCTCATACGCTTCACGCTCTCGCGAGCAGAAAACTCGGGAAAGAGAGGTCGAGCCCTATGCTCTTGTGCTCGGTCTGTTTGCATACGTTCGCGAAGTTGTGCTCGGTTTTAAAGTACTTTCGCGCAGTCGAACACCCGGAGGCTTTTAACTTCGTTGCACTCGCATCTCAACGTATTTGAGGCAGATCGAGAATGCGTCTGACGCTTCAACGTTCAGGCGAAAGTGCCGACGGAATTGTTCCGATTGTAGGAGGCGAAAAATGTAGGAAAGGATGATACAAATAACAGATACGTACGATGAAGAACTGGAGTGTGCGTTTGAAATTGACAGGATTAAATTAGATGGAGGTATTTGGAATACGGTTCCAGTTTCTGATTATTTGGAAGATAGTTGTCCTATCTTTGTGATAAGAGCTAAATATGTGAAGTTATAGAGAGTATATATTAGATAATGGAAAAATTTAGTTGCAAAAATATACATAATATTTATTTCTTCTTATGGAATGGAATGAATTGTTCTGGAAATATTCCACCGGGTATACGGAAAGGAAAACAGTCCTTTTCGCTTTACCTAATGTAACTAAAAATCAATTTTGATCTCATTTTAATACTTTGACATATACGATAACGTAAATTGTCCTGGATAAAAGTCAAATTGAATGAAACTCTGCACAGAGTCTTTAAACGCTACCGCTATCCAGCATATTGCTGCCCTTTCCTTTCATAATCTCCAATAACTGCCAACTTCTCGAACCATAGAGAAAGTTCAGCTACAAAATCAAAACAAATTCTTGACTAAGATTCGAAAGGAACAGACCGTGGCATAAATTCTTAACGATGGAATTCGAGAGTCTTTTGCCAGGAAGGAGCCCGATCCTGAACTTCCTTCCCTTTTCTTTCACCTCCATTATTAAACTTCCCAATGACTTTCCTTCCATTCATCGACTTTACCCGACTGTTTTCCTATCGTTTCTCGCTCTCGGAATTCGGCCCGTTTCAAGATACTACCGACCAAAGCCGGACAAATCGCGAAGAATCTCACCCGACAAAAGCAGCCTTCGAACGGTCCAAGTGGCCGAACTACCCAGAGGCGTGTCGGTGAATCCATTATCGGCCTTCTCCAGACTTCTTCTCTATTGACGCTTACATCCAACTGTACTTCGATACGAAATCCATTCTCATTGCGGCTCTTCTATCGACTACATGCCACCGTGGATAAGCAACTTTCGATTAGTCTACGTCTCGTTAGAAAGTCCCCTGAGAATAAATCTATTTTTCCCTCTTTGTTATTCTTGTATTTTGAGCTTTAACTAAATTTATTATTTTTCACTTAGGATCTATATATTTTAGGGCCAAGTAAAATCAATGGGGTTGTATTAAGATCCTAACCACCTACTTAGGACTGCACACACGGCAGCGGCCCTTAAGATGTTAAAACTGGAGTTACCTGTGTTATGTGAATTATATTCTAATTTACTGAGTAGAAACTTTGGAAAAAGAGAAATCAAGAGGTGAAAATGGTTAATTAACACGTTAAGTGCTACGCTAGTTCCTAAAGACACTTTGGGTTTAGGCCTTTTATTACAAAAGATATCTTTCTATTTGTTTTAATAAACTACATTAATTATTGATACAATACTTTATTTCTTACTTAAAATCACTAACAATGGATTGGTGAAGCGCGACAACGTAGCTTGGGGAAAAAACTAATCGTTGATTTTCATTGATCAGCGTCAACATAAACGAAAAATCAACGACCAGTCCGTAGGGACCGTTGTGGCGCGTAACGTGTTAAGTAATTTAGACTTTGGGAGATGGAAATAGAATATTTACTGCACGGCTCCATTATTAGTTTGGGTAATTTAAAAAATAAGTGAAAACCTGCCATTTTAATCATTTTGGTTAGTTTAGCGTGAAATAGTCATCTCGAAATTTAAAGTTGGACTCGTTGATTGAAAGTGCAGGCGTTTAATTCAATATCAGCTATATTTAAATGGAATATTTTTGATTCACCATCACGTTTGTTTTATGCGAATTAAGTAGCACAAGTCCTAAAGATCTCCGACGAGTATGCAAAGGTATATACCGAGAAGCCTGTTTGCACGATGTAACGAGTATCCGAGAAGTTTGTGGAAGCTACCGAGGCTAAAAAAGTTTCGTAGTTTTTGGTCAAATGAATGGACAACTTCAACGGAATTTTTCTTCTCCTTGTAGAAAGTTGGATCTCGGTTGGAGAGTTATTAACCGTCGATCCAGATTTTAGAGAATCCACCAATACTTTGTGAAGTATCGAACTGCACAAGGTACCCGGGCGATTTTTGAGGGTGGTCGTTTCTGGCGACAGACTTTTGGCGACAAACAATTTTTTATCGAACGTTCGACTATCGATTTTGGCTCGTAATCGCGAAGGGGATTATGCGGAAGCAACGCGAATGCGGCGACGAGGATCAATAATATCGTAGGGGAAGAATGCCACGCCAGAGGTACCACGATGGAATTACTTGGAAAATTTTTCTCCGTTACGCAACCACTGTTTTTGCGGGTGCAAACCTTGCGAGAATCTCGTGGAGAATAATTGCTTTGAGAAGAGTCTGTTTACCGAATACTCTCTATAGAATCGAATCACGTTGTAATTAAACGTGGAAACTTTCATTTCCATCGTTTCTCTACCACCACCTACAAAGTATTTCTCTCATAATATTTCTTCAAGTTATACACTCTTTCAAAATATCATTTCCTTCCATCAATCTCCAACCACTGATTCTTCATCGTTATTTCCAGATATCCCCTCTAAAATCACCCTCGTTAAAACAGTTACATCAAATCCTCCTGTTTTTCCAGCAAATCCCCGATTAGTATGGCGATTCTCATCGCATAATTTCTCCAGGATTACGTCGGAATACAAAGAGGTCCTGAGAGCCTCGACATTATCCTGAAACTCTGTCGGTTCTCCAATACCTTCGTTTCGACCACTGCTCGCCATTGATCGCCGTAATTGTTTCAACGGAGTGGAGAAAACACGACAAACAGAGTCAGGAACATGCGAGAGAGAAGGGTGCAGAGGCGAAAAGGGTGGTGAGACCGAGAGGGTGTCGTACACGCTTTACATACGCGTCGTTACACCCCCGGAATATCGTGCACGGAACTGGAGGGCCATACAAGATCGTGAATTATGATCGTACCCTGTTCGGTAATGCGGTCTTGCAATGCGGCACGAACAGGAACTATCAGTACTCTCGTTGAGGTTTCTCGTTGCATTTAGTGTCTCCCTGATGTTGAAGTCGTTCGAAGAAACGTATCACATTGTTCTCGTCCACCCTCGTATTCTTTCTTGCACTCCTTGTACCCCTGCTACCAAGAGAATTTCTATTTTCGAGTGCAAGGACCGAACGAAGTACCCTGGTCGATTCGCAAGGGGTTATCTTTGGAATGCAAATACGCAGAACGTGTCCGTTGAATATTTATGGAGCTACTTTTGACTCGGTCCCTCTCTCGTTCGAGCATTTCGGCAACGAGACACTGCAGGTTACTTCTTCGAGACTCTCGTTAAAGGTGGTCGATGAAAATTCATTTCTAACCTCGTATACCACCTGCGAGTCAACCTACCCCAAAAGAAATAGAATCTTACAATTAGTTTAGTTACAGTCAGCACAAGAACTTCATCTTGAAGTTTTCAATTACGCGAGGAAACGCTTCCAATGATTAATGCTCGTTTGATCGTCCGCACTCTCCATTGCAACGATCGTAATTAAAATTAGGTCGTACACCGAGCCAGACCCCTCGGGACCGGTCTTTCGACGTTTCGCAAACAATTTCCGTCCGGATCAACTTGGCCGTTCCTCGGTTTATCCCTTCAACTTGCCACAGCCATTGGAATCTAGAAACTTCAGATGCGAGAGTGAACCGTCCGTGATCGACTCTCTACGTTGCTTTCACGGACTCTGCGATGGAAATTCTATTGAACTTCCATCGTGTTCTCTCCGTGAGGACTCAAGAGGGATTATGATCGATTGCTCCCCACCGGGAGTGTGGATATACGGGGGTTGATACGTAAGTACTCAGTTTCAAGGAAATTTTCTCTTCCAGCTGGAACGAGAGCACGTTTGGTTGTCATTCTTTGGTGAGCGTATTTACGTAAGGCGAATATCTCTTCTTTGGGTTTCTCGCGCAAATTCAACGCTAAGGGATATAAACGGACAGCGTTGGACCGATTTATGGAGATCTGTGCTCTCTTGCATCTCCGTCAATTTTCATTCTCTCGATTTACGTAAGAATCGTTCGACGTTTTATCCTTCGTCATGGAAACTTCTCGTGTTAAATGTTTCAGGAAAGTACGAGCAAAATGGCAAAGAAAAATGCACACTGGAAGGAACACCTTTGAATCGATACCCATCGCTGCACCTAGGCTACTGTTATACTAGATTTTTTTCAATCTTATCCGATCCTGCTAACTGCTCACCCAGCGTTATTTCCGCTGGTCGTTTCAGCATTTTCATCGCGTACATACTTCGTGAGCACGTTAACGCGAAAAGAAACGCGAAATTGTTTTGCCCTGACGTGGCATCTTGTAACGGTCGAATGATAGATATCGAGGGTATCGAGATTCCTTGATCGAGATGTAACGCTTCGTGGATATCTGTGTTAAAGTGTCAGCTATACAGAAACGTCTATCAGACGTCCTTAAATCTTAAACGATCAATATATACTTTGAACTGTAAAAAATAGGTGAAAACGTCGATTCAATCTTCCATAAATCTCAAAGATATCCACAAAGATACACACGAAACCATTGCAGCTATTGAAATGGCAAACGTGTCTAGAGGATGGCTCGTTGAACGGATATATTCGGTTTGCCTCGAAAAGCCGTGCCAATGTAAGGCAATACGTCCAGTCGTCGTCGACGTATCGATAGCCTGAGGTGTCTGCGTCGACGATACGAATCGCTGACTATGGTCTGGCTTCCTCGACACGGCCGACTCCACTTTTCGAGAGGTGGAAGCCTCTCTTCCTTCCTCCAGGGGCACTCCTACTACACGAGAGTATCGAAGCTACCGCAAAGATTGCCAAGTCGAAACACTCGAAGTCCTCTTCGTACGTTTGCTTATCGTACGTGCGATTTGTCCGCCTTTTTCCGTTTCTCATCTCAGCCTCACATCGAACTTTGCTCGTATTTCGAGCTATTAAGAGTTTTTGCTACGCAAATGTAAGGCTAGAAGGCCAGGTGGGAGTTGGTTTATCCATTGCTGCTATAAATTTCTAACGGTGGTTAAAAATGATCGGTGGTTCGTATATAATTCCACGGAAGTGCCGGTGCGCTTTGTGCACCGACGTGGAAGTTTCGCGTGATGCAGCTTCTCTGGCGAATAAATCGAGTGGTTTGTGCTTAAAGTAAAACACGAATGAGAGAGATTCTCGAGGATACTTTGGAGCTACGAGATATCTCGGTAACTGGGTTATTTACCGGGTTCCGTGATTCGGGGAGTAACGAAGAACGTGAAGACTTTGAAAAAAGGAATTAGATGTAGGAATTATGGTTGAGTACTTGAAACGTTTCTATACGAATATTTGTTATTCTCAGTTTCGATGAATATATGGTAATTTTATGAGAGACTTGCTGTTTTATGTTCGCTAAACTTAGTCGCCCAGTTAAGTTCACAGTGTTGGGCTTCGAAGTTGTCGCAAAAAGTAATACAGTCAACCCTTGGTAATTCGACAAACGTTTTGCAAGGCGGTGTTGGATTATCAAATTTGTCAGACTATAGAGTACTGTCATAGCCCCCTGTAGTCCGGAACTTTTTGGAAAAGCGTACCTTGTAATCCGACAAACAACATATCAAAGTGGTAATTTTCTATATGTTCTATACCTAAATCATACGATATGGAATTTAGTAAATTAAACAACACAATAAACAGCTTAGGGTTTATTATAAAATTAACATAATTAATGCTTTAGAACTTACTCTACCCCCCTTCGTGGCAGATTCAGAATGCGACTGATGACTACATGTTAAAAGGCATGTCGGATTACAGGGGGTGGCGGATTACCGGGGGTCGACTGTAGTTCTGTGCGAGCTTTAAGAATTGTCAGAAAGAAAACCAGGAAAGCTAGCAGTTATTTATTCACTTGACATTGCTATCTTCTGTTGATAATATTAGAGCTTTTAATCTTCCACATTGCCATACGAACATTTTATTAAAAAAATTGTAAAGAAATCTTCTCGATAAGGAACGTCAACTTTTAATCCAACGTCGTATAGACTACCTACCGGGAACAATTATTCAATTTTCTTCGTTTTTTTCTGTTTCAGGTGAGTATACCTGGATGCGTCCGATAAACGCGCAACGTTGGTCGGAAGTTCAGGTATTTATGCTAAAACGTGGATGCAGCAGAGAGTCCCAGACAACGAAACAAGGACGAATCGTGGAAACATGGAAGAAACTGTGCCACAAGTAGAAAATTCGTCCCAGCCAACTAATCATAACTAGCGTCCCTTAAATTTCCCCTGCCTGGCTTGTTTTCCGTCGTGTTTCTCACATCTTTTTCACCGCCCTATTGTGCCGAATCAAAAGACTTCTGTTTCTTATACCAGGAATGTTCCTAGAAACTCTTGAAACCCTTTCGGAAAATGGTCGGGATGGAGAACAGCAGCGTTCATTACGATTTGTCTTTTTCTCTCTCTATCTCTCATCTCCATTCTCGAGTTTTCAACGAAAAAGGAGAGTCTATTGTACAGTACTCTTCCCCTACATTGTCTACGTATACCGGAGAACGACGAACGGCATCGTTCCGCTAATTGGAGCGAGCTCGGAAGAGTAGCAATTAAACTTATATTGCGTAATGTAATTATTGCACTGCCATAAACGCACTCGCGTGCCTGAATTCCGAGGTAAACGAGTTTCCTGAGGGTTGTGTTTCAGCAATTGTCTAAATCTCTACCGATGAGCGAATTCTTTTGCGGTACAACTTGTCGTTGGTGACAAGTGGAAGTTGTGATATCAATTTTTTTCCTGCGTTCGAGGAATGTATCCATTGAAGAGAATTTCCGTAATTCAAAAAATTCGTAAGTCATTCCCTTTTTGAATTTAATGTAGATAGAAGTTTGTGCGGGAGGGTTGGAATATTTAGAGGAGGATTCATAGTCTACATATTCTATCTGAGAGGTACGGAAAGAGAGTTTTACTATCTTAAACCACCTTTTTATTAGAAAGTCAGCATGTTTAAATATGTAAATTATAAATTACTATTTGTGTTATTTTTAATTACCAAATATATTTCAAGTTTTCAAATGTAACCGTGTACACGTGCGCAAATAAACTATAATCAGATTTATTCTCACACCAGATACAAGCGTCTGCATCCCTCGAAGGGTCTAAAATATCAATCTTCTAATTTCTAATCTCATTGCACCCTAATTTCAGAAAAGAGTCGAACACTCGCACAATTAATCGAAATATCGCCGGTCCAGCATCGATACAAATTAAAATCTGATTTGCAATTCCCAAATATTAGCGTGGAGATTAAAACAGTACAGACATTCTCTCTATCAATGTAATTAGCAGATTGCAATGTAACAGTGTCCCTCTTCCAATCTGTTCTTATCGAGCATCCTCCGCAGCGATAACGTTTTTTGCGGTGTCAAGCGTGACAAACACGTTCTTAATGAGCACTTTGTAAGCACTTTGCGAGCGGTTCTTGCATCGATTTCATACACCGTGGGTCTTGCCAAGATCCCTGGTCGTCATTGACGCATGTCTTTTCACTTGCAAGAGATAATAATGAGCACACGAGGAAACGATAATTAAAAATTTCTCTCAGCACACACAAATTATAAATGCATCGATGACAACAGAGGCCTCGTTTCTGTATGGATTTTGAATGTCCTTAATGGTTTTTTCGGTCTATTTTCGTCATGGAGAAGGTTTCCCACCATTTAATCCTCGAGGATTCTCTCCTCAACTTCATGCGATAAATTGAAGCACCAGTGGAAAGGTACGAATTGATCATGGTGAAGTTATTGTAGCTTTCCGTCGACAAATGGAAGGCAACTGGATCGAACTCATCATCGTGAGACGGGGCATTGCCTTGGAGCAATCGCTCGTAAACACTCTGGAAAATTGGATCTTACATTTCCCGAAGCTACCGTTATAAATTAATGCCGATACGTTCACCAGCTTTGGTAATTATTATTGAATTCTGATACTCGAATTACACAAACTTTCGGGAGTCGTTTTATGCTAATTGGTAATTACGGAGGGATTTTCGAGAGAATTCCTGGCATTTAATACCGAAATGTAGGATTACCATTTCTCCGAATCAATCGTCGATAAGAGGATGCACTTCGTTAATAGTTTCCTTCCTCCGGTTAGTGGGGTTTGTACGAAGGAAATGCAGAGGAGATCTCTCGATTCATAGGTCTCTCGAGTTTCCAACGAACCAAAGTTCCTTCTGTTGCTAAAATAAACCTCTCTCTTTCAAGGAATAGCGATATTTTCTCGTCGTATCGAAGAAATTTTTCACCTTATCTCGAAACGTCTTGGTACGTTGTTTAGCGTCATTTAGAAGCACGAGGTGGAAAACACGTTCGTGCGATAAATATCGCTTGATTATACGAGACACATCTGTTGGCCTGCGAGAATTCCTATAGTCTGACTACGAACAGGCGGAACTACTTGGAGACTCGAGGGCACCTCGATGTCCTTGTTTCTAATTTAATTCCACCGTCATCAAGTAAACGACGTGAAACTTTTATCAGTCTTCTCCATTTGTTTCTTCCCAACCTCGTATCCGCAATCTCGCGGTTTTTACTTCTATTCAGATACTTCGATCATCCAAATTGTTATTTACATCTCGATTTTCCTACAATTGCTTCGACATCGACGAAGATAACCGCAAGATATCAGTTTTCGAGCTACGTGCAATAAACCTCGAAAAGGAGAATATATATTTCACAATCGAAGCAGATAGCACGTTTCACCAATCGTGTACATCAAAGGGTGTAGAATCTTTGCACCCCCAATGCGTCAATCGAGCATGCTTCCGTCTACTTAAAGGGCTGCCTAAAATTACACCGACGACAGGAAGGGGTTCACCGTCTCTCTTGGTTGTTTTAATTAAATCCAACTCCATGAGCGAGTGTCTTCCCCGTGCTTTCGCAAGTTTGCGACGTACCCAACATTCCCTCACGTCGTTTCTTGCTACGATACTCTCGTTTCCATCGTAGGGAAAAGTTCCCTCGCGCGAAGGATTCACAAGAGTCCTCGTCGTGTTCGCGGCTGGAAGCGCAGTCGAAAGTACAGAGGACTCGACTGGAGGATCTTCTTCGAGGAAGAGTTTTACAACGTCGATGCATCTTGTCCGGCAGAGTGTAAAAGTAGAGGCTGGCGTTCCTTCTGGTAGGCTGTTATGCTGTTCTGCTGAATTTCGAGTATGCAAAACCTGACAAAGCGTGGCGAGAATAGGCTCGAACGAGCGCAACATTCTTCGAGAAACGCTGTCAACGGAGATATTTGGGAAATGTTGGGAATGTGGAGGCCAAAGAGCAACCGGGTCGACGTTTATTTGACATCGAGGAATGCTTGGGAATTATTAAGTTTTCCCTCGGTCTTGGAGTCACTTACGGCGTTGAAGGAGAAAAGGATGTGGGATTTTAATACACGAGACATTTGTTTTCAGTGTAATTTGATTTATTGATAGTACTATAAAATGTACATTCGGATAATACAATTTGGACCTTACTTGAAGTTTTTTTTTATTTTCTTCTTTCTTCGTTTCGTTTGCTATTAGGAAGTACAGAGTCCGTGATGGATATTACATTCTTAAGAATTTTTCTTTAAATGCGTATCGGGGAATTTGGCCTGAGTTGCTCAATTTGGAATCTAACAGTTAACCGTAATTAGTTCTAATTAATTCGAAAAATACAGGAAAGCCTAGTGGCTTTTCAGTAACTAAAAGGTTAAAATTCATCGCAGGAACAAATGTACTACTTGTTCACTCCAATGCAACTATTCAAATCGAAATCGGTCGATTCCTCGATACCATCATCGAGGGTAAAGATTTTCTCACATTTTCCATTGGCACGATACTTTGACCTCTTCCTCTCGACATGGCAGCGACCTCTTTAAAAGCCTCATTAGCCTCACTTAATTCCAGCTCCTGTCGTGATTTTTCATTCGTTTACATTCAATTGAACGAGCAGGAGTGCGTGATCGCGTGAGAAACTCGACTAAGCTCCCCTCCTGCATTTGCACGACATTATTCCAATCATTAAAATGCATAAAACCCTGCAGGAGGATCACACGATGACGAACGAAGGGCCGAACGTCGATGTATTTTTTTCCCCTCACGAAATATTCGTTTAATGGCTCGATTAAAGTGAGTTTTTCGCGTCGAATCGCCCAAATTGCCGCATAATCGTTTCGACCACGAACCGTGGCACAAACCGTGCAAAAAATGGCCCGTACAGTAAACACGACGAATGGTCCCGTTGTACGGCAGACGGGAATGCGCATCAATTGTAATAACAAATCGTGGCTAAAAACGAGTTTGCGCGGGTTCTCACCGACAGAGATGGCTATCGCCCGTCTCGTTTGCCACGCTGCGTAACTCTTTCCGTTATAATTATCGTTAATTCTCCATTCCTCCTACTACTTCTTTTTTTTTCGCTCATCCTGTCAGCCAGGCACTCGTATCGATAACGAGAGATCATCCGTCGACGTTTTCTCGTTAATTCGCGACGAGCAGTGAAAACGGTGGATTTTCGCCACGGTGTTATCGCGAATTAGACGTATTTGGGAAAAAATTTCCGGCAAGTTGAATTTATAATTATTTCATCCACTCGTCGAGTCTTCCGATAGTTTCGGTCGGCTCGTTAACAACGGATCGTTAAATCTCTCACTGTTAACGAGTTCCCGTGCGCGCCTTCGAGTCTTGCTCGTTGATATAAATCGTCCAATTTATCGCAATCGGTCGCCCGAGCTCACATCCATTCCTCTGCTAAATAATTCATTTCGTCGGAAATCGAGCAACGACGAGGTTCTTTCTATTTCGTCGCTTCGCGGATCAAAATTGCGACTCGATTTTCGACGACTGATTGCTCCGGAGATTAATAAGCTTTCGTTCAACGATGCGAGAATAGGAGAATCTGCTTTCACCGAGGATATATTCCAACAGGTATTCTTTTACTTTTATTTCACATGGGTTGTAATTAAAAGAGGCAAAGCTGATATGGTGAATTATCGTCGATGACGTTGATACGGTGATTGTTGACGCGAAATTATGAAAAGTCAAATGACTTTGTGTCTTCGGCTTTGCTTCTCGCCACTATTTCTTGACCGACTTTGCATTTTTCTCGTTTCCTTTGCTACAAAAACTCGCGGCTGAAGGGTTGAACGAGAAGAAAGAGGCGAAAGAAGCTTGTAGTCTTATCGAGCACTCTGATTTCAATTACTCTGTAAAAAAGGCGCCAGAAAGGAAGTCCGTTGTGCTTTTTATATCCAGGCTTTCTAAGCCAGCACCACAAATATTAAAGTTTTTCGCTCATTTTCACCGCATAAACGACACAATAAGTGTCGCATAATCATTACGATGACTCGAAGTGACATCGGAACATATTCATTCGCCCTTTAGTTTCCACCTTCCACTTATTTGCTAATTTATTCCACATTATCGGCAAGCAAATCTCCCTGCGATTGCCTTGACATTTTCATTTCCGGCAAACCTTCCATCCCGGGAAAAAAAATTTAATAAACCTTTTCTGCGATGCTCTCTTCTCGTTTGTCCCCTCACAAGACCCATCCTCTGACGTATTCGACCAATCTCGTGGCACAGTTTTTCCACCCTTTTCGAGAGGAAATCTTGTTACCCTCGGAAACTTTCTTCTGTTTAATTCTTCCAACCGGAGGAAGATAGAGAGACATGTCTTCTTCTACCGTTAGCCTCAGCTTGATTCTTCATCTCGAAGGATCATACGTCAAAGGTGTCCGAACACGACTATGTAATCTTGGGCCGATCGGTTCCTCGCTCTATTTTGGGCCAGAGGTGGAAGCGAGTAATAAGAGCCTGGCCTATTTGAGCCTTTGCTACCTGCAACTTCGTGCCAACTGATATTGCCCCCGGAGGCCCTCGTGGCTTACGTGAAACTTGTAATGAAATTCTATTGCATCGTAACTCGACCTGCAGCTTTGGGATCTTCCAGCCTCTATCCTCCTTCTGCATGAAAGCCCACAGAAACAGCGTGCACGCAGTCGTTTCGTACGCATTTGGAAAGTGATTCAGGCATGAGAGTGAGAGCTTTGGAATAGGATTGTTTGACAAAAATGTAAAGTCACACCGTGCATGCAGTCGTTTCGTATGCATTTGGGAACTGATTGAAGTATGAGGGTGGAAATTTTGAAATATGATTGTTGGCAAAGATGTAAAAACTTTGTGTGCTCTTATTGTAGCGTGGGGGATGATTTCACCATATTTTAATTGCAAAACTAGCTTGATTTTTAATTATATTTTTACTTTTTACTTCATGCTACCTCAAGTTCATCTTTTTCAACCTAAATTCTCACGTCTATCGTAAGATCTTCAAACTGGAGATTAAAGTCAACGATATCTCATAATTCCGCAATGAGATTCGTGATGCTGGTCAAAATGTTCTTTGAATTTCTCTCGGAATGATGGAAAAAGTTTCTTCTCATGATAGCTTTTCCATTTCGTGTTTGCTGCTGTAGGCAGAAAATAAAATTTCCCGGTTTACTGCGAGCTAATATTCATAACGAGACTCTGCCGTTCTTAAATTCCCTCTGTCGCAATGTTATTTCAGTCCTCTTAATCTCCCGAGCATTTACGAATCTTCCAGGCCAGTCCATTAAATCATTTTTCTCACCAGGCCTTTCCCCGCCATATCACCTCGCACAGAACTTTAAAATTTTTGTACGCAAGCCTTCGCAAACATCGCAAATAAAAAATTTCCACAAATTCAGTACTCCAACGACTCCGTTTTTTCCAGATTAATCGCAATCCCCTGAGATCGAAACGTCCAATATTTACCAACATTTCTCGACCTTTTTTTCTCGCAATTCTCCCCACGATTTTCGCCTATCTGAAAATGATTTTTCCCCCGTCCGTTTCAAATCTACTCGCGAAAGCAATAGCTTCGTTGAAGGATAATCGCGGACCATAGTTATTAGTATCGACACTAGCTCTCTCTCGTAAACGATTTGAAACGACGGCGGGCTATTGTGCGCCGGGATATTGCGATCCAATCATACGTAAAATCAGCAATCGTACTTGCTCGATACTTGGCCATCCCGTGGTCTATTCCCCGCAGTGGCTTCCCCTATACATCGTCCAAAGCGATATTCGATGCCTCGATATCGAAGGATCTCGTAAAAGTTCGTACAGCTCGCCCCGAGTCTTCCGAGATTTTTATCCAACGTGGGACGTGTCGCTCCGACGTGATTGGCCGTAATTTATATGGAGATTTCGCGTACACCGAGCGAGCCCTTGCGACGAGTTTCCGTAGATGCGGAGTTGCATATTTACGGCTTGCCTCTCTCCGCTTTCCTTTTCTACTTCCAAGAGAAGATATATCGTTGTCGTCTCTTTTTTTTCTCGATGAAGAGGAAACACGTAAAATTTGCAAGTAATGTTTAGCATGAATGAAATGTACGGTGTTTTATATATGTAATTTGATCTTTTAGTTAATTGTACGCTACTGTAACGGATTTCGAGTATGGTACCTTTTCGAGGCTACTTTGGGCACTTTATTTGCATCTGTTCTTGCGGGGATTAATCATCTGATTGGGTATAAAATATTGATGATATATTTTTTAAAAATGCATGGGATATTGTCAGTTTAATATTAGGTAGTTATAGGTTGGAGAACCAACTTGAGACTGTGTAATTGTTTCAGACATTTAATCGAGTCTCAGGAGATGCGAATCAATTCGGAATAATGTATTCAAGAGTTACGAGAGTCGAAATGGCAGAGGTTCGCCTCGACTATCGGCTCTCCGGGGGTATGAACGATCGTTTTCGACTAGTAGGAGATGCGATTTCATCTATGAACCCGCGAGATATCATTAATCACGGTCAATGCAGATAGCAGGTGGAACGGCAGACAGAAACGGCCGAACTTGGCTGCCATGGTAGACCGACGGACGCCTTGGCCCGACGATGCTAATGACCCGACAAATTTTCCGATTGTTCTCCATCGTCGAGGAGATCTCGTTCGGAACTTGATAAACGACCTTGATCACAATGGGCCGAGGCGCTACGAGAAAAAGGAAGCGAGAAAGCAATCCCGTTCGGCCTCCTTTGATTTTCTGTGGTCCGGGATCTCGATTCTAAAGGAGAAGTCAGCAGGAGTAATCTTCACTGACGTTATTTTATTTTGTTGTGACGTGAAATTCCACATCTTACTGCAAATATTTAAACTATTATCAATTGCATGACACGAACGACAACTACGAACCCCATTAATTTTCTATGTCAAAATCGGAATGTATCGCTTCCCAAACATTCCTTCTTAGTCTCGAATACTGATAAAGCTCTTAATGACCCTTCCAGTCCTGCCCGTGTCTCCTAATTTTCTGGCACATAGCTCAATAGCTCAAATTTTTGGAAAGGAATTTGACATTTTGTCGAAACTGGACTGAGTTCTTTAGTTTGAGCCATCATATGTGAGCTTGCAACCTCAGATGTCGATGCTCAAACTGAAAAAGCTCGAATTTTTCGAGAAAACTTAAAAATTTGATTGAGCTTTTTAGTTTGAGCCAACAGTTGTGAGCTTGCAAGCTCAGACGTGGATGCTCAAACTAAAAAAGCTCGAATTTTTCGAGAAAATTTGAAAATTTTATTGAGCTTTTTAGTTTGAGCCATCATATGTGAGCTTGCAAGCTCAGATGTCGATGCTCAAAGTAAAAAAGCTCGAATTTTTCGAGAAAATTTGAACATTTTATTGAGCTTTTTAGTTTGAGCCAACAGATGTGAGCTTGCAAGCTCGGATGTGGATGCTCAAACTAAAAAAGCTCAAATTTTTCGAGAAAACTTGAAAATTTTATTGAGCTTTTTAGTTTGAGCCATCAGGTGTGAGCTTGCAAGCTCAGATGTGGATGCTCAAACTAAAAAAGCTCGAATTTTTCGAGAAAATTTGAAAATTTTATTGAGCTTTTTGTTTGAGCCATCATATGTGAGCTTGCAAGCTCAGATGTGGATGCTCAAACTAAAAAAGCTCAAATTTTTCGAGAAAACTTGAAAATTTTATTGAGCTTTTTAGTTTGAGCCATCAGGTGTGAGCTTGCAAGCTCAGATGTCGATGCTCAAACTAAGAAAGCTCTAATTTTTCGAGAAAATTTGATCATTTTATTGAGCTTTTTAGTTTGAGCCAACAGATGTGAGCTTGCAAGCTCAGATGTCGATGCTCAAACTAAAAAAGCTCGAATTTTTCGAGAAAGTTTGAAAATTTTATTGAGCTTTTTAGTTTGAGCCATCATATGTGAGCTTGCAAGCTCAAATGTCGATGCTCAAACTAAAAAAGCTCGAATTTTTCGAGAAAATTTGAAAATTTTATAGAGCTTTTTAGTTTGAGCCATCACATGTGAGCTTGCAAGCACAGATGTGGATGCTCAAACTAAAAAAGCTCGAATTTTTCGAGAAAACTTGAAAATTTTATTGAGCTTTTTAGTTTGAGCCATCATATGTGAGCTTGCAAGCTCAGATGTCGATGCTCAAACTAAAAAAGCTCGAATTTTTCGAGAAAGTTTGAAAATTTTATTGAGCTTTTTAGTTTGAGCCATCATATGTGAGCTTGCAAGCTCAAATGTCGATGCTCAAACTAAAAAAGCTCGAATTTTTCGAGAAAATTTGAAAATTTTATAGAGCTTTTTAGTTTGAGCCATCACATGTGAGCTTGCAAGCACAGATGTGGATGCTCAAACTAAGAAAGCTCGAATTTTTCGAGAAAACTTGAAAATTTTATTGAGCTTTTTAGTTTGAGCCATCATATGTGAGCTTGCAAGCTCAGATGTCGATGCTCAAAGTAAAAAAGCTCGAATTTTTCGAGAAAATTTGAACATTTTATTGAGCTTTTTAGTTTGAGTCATCACATGTGAGCTTGTGAGTTCAACCAATTCCCACATTCTTAGCAGTCTTCGAAGGTCGAGACACAGAAGTTCTTACGACTGTAAAAGTGCAAACCACCGATGCTCGCGAATCCTTCTTAGAGGTCGTAGGCCAAGCGCTCGCTTTCGCAAGTTCACGTGTCTTCCGGAGAGAAATACGCATTCAGAAGCAGAGACAATTGGCCTCGCAATTATGTCGTACAAAGGGTCTCCGTAGAAGGAAAATGGAATACACCGAGGAACAATACCTTCGTTGACGTTACTCCGAAATAACTGCACGCGGTTGCCCTTCTGACATAGTCAGATGTCAGCGCTGCGTAAAATTAATCATCAGCGAGGGATAATTAAAGCGAAACGACCATTTTCCGCGTATTCGTTCTCCATTGACTGGACTCTCGCGATCCGAAAAGAAGAACCGAGCTGAGAAGGGCCTCGTGATTGTTTTTAATCGAGTGACCCAATTCTTTGGACCGACCCGTTTTTGTCCCCGTGATTTGGCCGTAAGGAAGAAAAAAAGGAGCTCCTCTTGGGCTAGCGTCTTGCCAATTGAAATCTGCGACAAAAGAACGGAGAATGAGACTGGGAGCAGGAACGGAAGGAGGAAGACGGGGGAGGTCACCCCTTTGTGGGAGCCGGGTAATGGACAGGCTCATCGAGAATATCCCCCTTTTTCAAGAATCCTCTTTGAGCAAAAAGCTAGGGCAATTTCGGTCCGATCCATGCCGTATAAAAAAATCGGGAATGACGGCAATCGAGGATTCCTTTCGCGGTTGGTTTACGCGACGTACCCAGTGACGTTTGCACGTTTTCTTTTAATCACAAGAATTCACGTTGCAGGGAAGATGAAGTTTCTCTTCATCGTTTTATTTTCTGTTCCTAGCACTTTTACCAATAGCCAGGGTTAACGGAGTTTGTACAAGACCGAGAGAACTTTCGTTTAAAAAAAAACAGGTAAATCCGCGAATATTGGCGAGATGGCGTACGATGCACCGAGACGGAAAGTGGTCTTTCGGTGGAATTTCGTACGCGCACATGGAAAGTGGAAACGGCGACTCGCGTGGGTGGGTTGACGTTTGTATTTTTCCGCGAGTGTGTTTGTCATTTGACGAGGGTGCGAAGTGGGTGGATTCCTCGCGCAGATACGTCCGCAGAAGCGGATCCGTCGACGCAGGGATAAGCCAGCCTTTGTTTCGAAATATGCGACCGATACGCGTATAGTTTCGACGCTTTTTTCCTACCATCCCTAGCCCCGTTGGTCCCTCGCCTTTGCTCACGGCTTTCATTTCGTAACGAATAACTCTTCTCACGGTGCGATGGATATCCGTATTATCGTCCACTGAATTTTTCTTCCCGCTCCGTCGAACGGGAAGTGCATTCCTGTGCCATGGGCTTTTGTCTTTTGCGATTTAAATGGCTCTCTCCTATTTTCCATCGGCAATACCCTGCGATTATCGTATCTTCGCTTTTATTCCCATCGATTCTGCGACATATTCTTTGTCCATGCTGTCGATCGCCCTCGTTTGAGCATTTCGCCATGGTAGAGCACCGACGAAAAGTACCATATTTCTAAGTACGGACCAACAACTGAAAGATGACCAGCGAGCGACGGAGTCACTCTTTTTCAACCGCCTATTCCTGCCATTTCGTTCTCGAAATTCTCAAACTCAGCCTGCTGTAGTAAATGACTATGCGAAGTGTTTATATTAGGAGACTGAGTTTGAAAATTTCAAAAACAAAATGGCGAAAATGGGCATTTTAGGTTTCACCGCTCCCTAGCCATCTTTCAGTTGTTGGACTCTAAACATGGGCCACAGAACTTAAACGGTACGATGAAAAAAATATATAAACCTTTTCAATATTTTTTTATTCGCACAGAGTATAATCGTAAAAAAATTCAGCTGCATAGAAAGAGTGGAATGGAGGAAATTTTAATATCTTTCAACGAAAGATAAGAATAATTCTATAACTGCATGCTTATCAGCGGTAAACAGCCATAGACGATACATAGTTGGGGGTATCAGGAAATTAATGCGAGACATCGATATACTGTGATGTTTAGTGCGACTAAATAGTGAAAGCGTGTTCTGAATTTACCCAGGCAATGCATGCAGTTGTGTGATTTGTAAATTAAAGTAACACCTACGTACGCGTTGCAACGAAATACGGTTGGTTAGCCGATGCAAATGAGCCGAGGATCAAATATCCAGCGGGCTGGTTGTAAATGAAATTACCTCCACGCTTCTCGAAGGACAATGCATTCGGACGCGTGACACAGTCGGTCAGAAAATTAAACCATATCAGAACACGAAACTGACGTTTATCCGATTAAACTGTAATTGCGTTCAACGTCGCACGTCTGACAGTCGACGGCTCGGCTAAATAATTTCGTTGGAGTTTCTCAGATGTCGGTCCGATGGAAGGATGCGTAAGAAATATTTCTTCGACTTTAACTTCAGCATGTTTTTTACCTACTAATAATTTCTGTATCAAAGTTTCATGGTATTACGTGTCAAAGAATCGACGTAGAATTGCAAATACCAAACGTCAAGACACCTGTGACGGAAAACGTGCACGATGCAATCCCAGTATCTCTTTATTTTTCAATCCAATCAATTTTCCTTTCCATCCTCCGGTAAACTCGATACCTCTCTGGAGCATATTTTGTTAACGGAGACGGAACTTTCATCCACTCCGATCCAGCCGTTGCAGAAATGGTAATTTGATGAATATCATCTGCCATATTTTTCCCTATGTACCTTCTCTTTGCGAGAAAACACTGGTTTTCTCGCAAAAGGAAAATTGAAGCTTGACACCTCATATTCCACCTCTGTTTTTCTACATCTCTTTCTACATCTCTCTATCTACACATCTACCTATCTATTTACCTAACTATCAATCTATCTCTTCATTTATTTACCCCTCTAACTGTTTGTCTATCCATTTGCCTATCAATCTATCTACAATTCTACTCCGTTCCTCCACCCCTCGGTCTTTCCCTCTTCCTCTTCCTCTCCTCTTTCTCAGAACGAAAGTTGGTGAACTTAAGGATATACCAAAGGATTTAAAATTGAAATCTCGTTGTCAGGAGTAATAAGAGAGATACAAATTGGCTTAACGTCAGACGCAGCCAGCAAAACCAGGGGTATCCAAGGTGCAGGTAAATTGCGCCCAGGCGTTTCTGTGTTCTTGCGGGAATATCTTGTCAAGAAGACGCGTCTGACCGGCTAAATCATTTATCACCGTAGACGCTTGTCCCCGACGCGTGACGTTCTCAACGTAGATAAATGTCATGGCGGGCATCACGAGCTGTCTTGCCTCGTTTTTAGGCCTCCTCTTTACGGTAGTTGCGAGAATAATGATTGCACGTAGCTTCCTAACTGTTCGCGAGATAGCCAGTCTGCTTGCACACGTCGACGTTTCCTTTTTTTTTTCGTCGTAGAAATCATAACCGCATCGGTGTAATTCCGTGACAAGCAAATCACCGGAGGAAGGGACGAGCCATTTTTCTACGTCTGTGGTTTGCGCTATGAGGAAAACATATCCTGGTTGCACGATACGGAAATTGGCTAATTAATCGGTATTACGATCCGTGAAATTAGAAGCATAGCTCTGCAGACACTCACGCTCGATGGTATAATACTGTTTTGCTTGCGACGGTCTTCGATACTCTTTATCGTATAACAAAGATGAGAGACTGCAAGTAGAAGTTCTGATAAGTTTTCCTCGCACGATAAACTGCTTATCATCGATCAACGAGAAGCTGGGATATTATTTCGTTAACTTTAGCTTCACCTGCTGCGAGCACATTGCCGTGAAAATTGAAAAAAAAAACACTCGTCTCTGAATTTCAGCTCCGTCTTCGACCTTAAGTCCACCAACGATGTTCGTTTTTCATTTGTCACCGGCCAAGACATCTTCACGAACATTTTCTCGTAAGCAACGTACAATCTTACGCTTCGTGGACAGGTCGCGGACAATTCAAGCGAGGGGAAAAAAAAAAAAACTTAATCAACTGACCTTCCAATTTCAACGGTGCACACCATCCCTCGACGATTGTGGCAGCCATTGGACAGCAGCTTTTACCGTGGATTAAAACTTTTTTTCAATTTTGTTATTCTAAGGAAGTTTTTTTACTTTGGAAGATACGTCGACGTCCGGTGGAGCGTTAAATTGATGATACGCACGGAACAATGTCGTAAATATCGTTCACCTTTTTCGCGATAATTACCGGTGCAACTGGAGGAAGCTCTGTTTCATTTCTTCCTCCATTTTCCATCGTCCTTTTCCCTTGCTATTATCTCACGCTTTCATCTCAGCTCCCGAAGAATTGGCCGACTCGGTCGAGTCGACAGGAGTAGCACCGTTCCTCTCGATTAATTGCACGAGAAACGAGCCTGTCGATCATTGCCGATACCGTGTCTCAATTACGATGGTAAAGCTCGCATCGATAAACGGCAAACGCCGTTCGATTATCAACGCTCATGAAAGCGACGCGTTGTGCGTTGCAGGATGCTCTCTAAAGATACGTCGGTGATACGTGAAATTGTCAGGTAGGGTCCGCTTGATATTCAAAGTTCTCGATAGATCGATCAAAGTCAAAACACTGCGGATATTCCAGATTACTCTGGACTGTTTAATCCCTTGCTGTGCCATTTCTTTTGTGACTAAACGTATTTACGATAATTCTAAATTGTTGAAACAGCAATCTATCCCTCATTTCAGATATAACATATGACTTAACGTAATATTGAATAGCATAGAATAAATTTTACTTCATCCTAACCCACTGATATTTTTAATTTAATAATTTTTGTACCACTTCAAAATTGACTATTCTATTTATCACATCACGAATATCACTCGTTATTGTACGACGAGGAGTTAACACTTTACCGACCGACATTTTGTAACATCCTACCCACTTCTGATCGGTCACTTGCACGCAAATATTTCCTTGATACTGATATCTCTCCGAAAGTTGCAAAGTTTCTTCACTGAGTCTTTGGCACAGTTAACCGCAATGAAAAATAATAATTTATTAATTTCCGTAGCGACCAATTAATAAGTTAAAAGTCCAAAAGTGTTGGGCCCGAAAAGTCGATTAATCGACTACCGGTCGCTAAGTGTTAAGTAAAATTATTTTCACAAAAAATTTCGCTACTTTCATGGACATTTTTCAGATGTTACGTTCCATCATTAGATAGTGACATCGACAAGAGACTCGATCGTAATAGGGAACTCGGTCGATTGGTAATTTAATAGCAAGGACCAAGAAGCACGAACTGGAGCAAAAAGAAACCCACGTCCTGCAGAAACTCCTTCAGGCAAGGTGGAGCAATCTAAGCGGTTTTTCGCAATACCGGCAGGAGGCTCCGTGACGACGATAATTACCCGGGACACTGAGATCTTAAGAGGGAGCGAGTACCTGCAATTTCATCCTCGTCGGCGCCCTCGAGCAATTAACTCTCCTCTCGTTCGATAAACCGGCCAATACAAACTCCCTGCTAGGACCTAACTTTCCGTTGCGACGTCTTCGAACGCCTCCCTCGACGTGCAACGATGTTAAGAGCAGGCCACGAGACTCGGTACCATTTGCAATTTGCTTTTGGCGAACGTAGTACATCGCTTTGTACAGCGACGGTCGTGATGGATGCGAGAAATTTCGTCAGAGCGACGATATGCCACGATTAGTCGACAAATTGCACATTTCTCCTTCTTCTCTCTTGCAATTTGTCACGGATCTTGTACAGTTATCATTTACTATCTTTGATTTGATTTGTCGATACTTCCCGTCGTAAATGATTAGTAGGAAAGACAGACAGCTAATTCGTCGATCCAATTTGCGATTGATGATTTTCTTCTTCTCTTTCTTTCTCTCATATCTTTATAAATATTCGTGTACTCTGTTCTATGCAGCGAGTCGATGATAAATTACGAATCCTCGTCGCGTTTCCTGGCAGCGAGAAAAAGATTATAGAACGTCCACGCTTCCTGCGTATATTAAATGGCGAGAGCGCCGATGAATTTCCGGAGACTTCGACTCGTTAACGATAATCCCGCTAGTTTCACCTCGTCTCTTCAACGATTCTTTCTCAACGAGCGTAAGTTTAATCGCAGGGGATTTCTAAATTAATTACGTCCATCGCCACGAAACGTCGTTCCGCGGTTGCCGATATAATTATTTTCCCAACTGCAAGCGCATGCCAGACACCTGCCGCGCTTTATTTGCATAAATCGCATACACACCGTTGAATTAATCATCGATCACCACGTTATACATTCTCATCTAGGGTCTGTGTGTTTTGGCGCATCGTTCAGCTCGAATCGTAGGTAGCTTCGGAGGCCGCAGGTCGAGCTAACGGCGGGATAAACGCGTTAGGTCGTATTTGCCAACTAGTTAAACGCCTGATATTTGCAGACGGGTCCTTGGAAAGCGCTGGAGCACACGTCAGACTGGACAGGTCGAAATAATTAGAAAAGCCTCTAAACGATGTCCAGATCATTTGTTCTTTCGTGATATAAATGAAACGAGAAGGAATTAAATCGTCCAATTTCATCCCTTTCTTCCGTTGACGTCTGTCTTCGATGATATTTGAGTTATCACTTTGTGCGATCGATTGCCACAGTTGCTCGAGCAAATTGCACTCGGATCGGATGTGTCGTTTGAAATCTACGATGAGATGAGCAAAACGAACGTAGGAGTTAACCCTTTAGGTGTGCCGGGATTAGAGAGGTTCTACGTTGAGCCAGGGATTTGAAGGTAGAGTCGATACTGGACTGTACGTGATATTTCACGTGGAAGTGGAAGAATGTAATGAAGCTGGATTGGTCGTTTGGAGATTTATGTATGAATCGGTGTTTTCATATTAGGTGGATGGAGCGTGAAATTTAGGGGAAACCAGCAAAGCTATTATCCTCTTTGCATAACATAACCCTTTCGGAAACAAGTTTTAAGGAAGCTGTTTATATTAAAAATTGTATTTATGAGACAACATATATTTTTTGTATAGTTCTCATATAAACACTTGTCTTGACAGTAGCTATAAAACTTTCATTCTCCATGACCCAGTGGTACAGAAAGCGCTAAGAGAAACACGGTGAATATTTTTCAATACCCTACTTCCCCCTTTGAATTTTCATGCTCTAAAATAAAAGAATCTTTACCATTCAAACTGAAACATCCCACCCTAAAAGCTCGCCTAAGCCCAAACAAAATACAACTACGTTTCCAGGATCGTTAAATTTTTTTTACTGCAACAGAAGAACAAATGTCCCCGTGAAAAATACTTTCGATTAATTCCAGCGCACGCAACCGGTCCCCAAGAATACACTTCGAGAGGACACCAGGACGCATAATGACTCGGAGTTGGCCCGCTCCGTCGGATCGAATAAATTTGTTTGTCCGAGAGAGATAGCGGTCATGCGATGCTCGCATTAACGGCGCGCCACTGCGGAACATTGCGACGTTCGAGCTCGCCGCGTGGTGCACCCTCGTAAATTGGAATTGCACGCAGGGAAATTCGGTGATCTCGCGGATCTCACGAGTCAGAAGCACGAGCCGAAAGCACTGGTCGAAAGCACAGGCACGAAAGCACGAGGTCCAAAGCACGAGCCAGCGGGCGCGAAACGTCCCTTTGTCCGCGACTGCAATTTATGGACCACCAGGCGCTACTGTCGGCCGACAATTACCGGCTTTATGGTGCGTCGGGATATCAGAATCGTCTTTGATGACGGTCGTGGTAAAGTGCACATACTGCGCTGAAAGTAGCTGGCCGAAGTTTAAGTGCCTGTGTGAAGCTCGTAACGTTTTTTTTTTTTACAATTTTGTCATCCTGTCGAGACTGATGATTATGAGCAACTTTTGTGCCGAGACTGTAGCGTGTACTACAAAGGAGAGATTAAAGACGAAGGAATTGTGCGAGACTGAAAATCTACCCCCATAGGTACTCCGTAACTATATATCCAAGATCTTGGCCACGCTCCAAGGAGCAGAGTTTTAGATTACGGTGACAAAAATAAGTTTACGAGTTATTGTTTCTGTTTTGTTACGAATGAACAATAATAATTTGAAATGGGTGTACTAGGCGGATGAACAGATGTGCGGTGCGTTTAATGGAGAAAATTTCAAGCGAACTTTTTGGATTGGATTGTATATTACTTGGAAAGGGAGTGGTTTTTGTGGGTTCTCGTTTTTATTGCGAGTAAAATACACGGTCATAGTGCACCCTGTTTCTGAAACATCTCGTGTATGTCGTTATATACCCACGGAATGTCTTTGGAGTGAATATCGAGAGCACGTCTCGGAAGTGTGTCTTAGAACGGAATGAACTTTTTCTTCTGTCGCACGAAATTTGAATGCAACGTGGAGATAAAGGGAATTGGACTTTTACCTTGCTTCCTGAAGTTCATGGAAATCCGTAAAGTGAAGAAATTACACCGTGTAGTTTCACCCACGCAATACTTTTTTTCTCCTTTTGAAATACAGGAGAAACGTGGGGATACGATGAGGACGATAATTTTGCTCGATGTTTAAATTGTTCTTAAGAACCGTTTCAAAACGTGAACCAGTGGTATTTAAAAAAAAAGTCTTTGAAAATTTTCTGAATGAGGTCTCTTCAACGTGGATCGATAATTTGCTTCGATATAATAATATTGTAGCGACATGAAATAGTGGTATGCACTTTCCCGAGACCTTTGAACGTCAACACTTTTTTAACATGGAAATTTCATTTTAGTAAAGCTTTCTGTGATCATTTATACTTACTATGATACAAATATAGTTTCAGTATTTGTTGTACTTATTCATAAACATTTCACGTCCCGAAAAGATTCAAACTCACGGTGGTCACGACAATACTACACTTTTGCAAAGAGTAGGGAATCACGAGGTTATTCTAGCACGGAGAGGAACTTTGACTCGTACGAGGTGAAAAATTAAAGCACCCTTGCTCGTTATGTGAGTAGTAGCACAGCTCATGTTTATTCTTTCGGGTATTTCCTTTTATTCTATCATGTTTCTTCTCACACCTCTCTTTCTCTCTTCGTCTCTTTTGTTCGCTGACACGTAAAAGCGATTTTAGCTCGCAACACGCCTTTCGAATTGATTCCATTCGCCGCGAAAAACACATTGGTAATGCACGTACGCAGAAAGCAACGCAAGCATATTGGAAGAACAGAGTGAAACAAAAAGTGCATCAATCTATTATCACTGAAAGGACAATATGGATCTTTTAATTACTCGTGATCGATATTCTTTTACCAGAATTAAGCTCTGAGTGACCGATGTGGCTGTTACGCGAGTGCAAAAATAATTAATAATTTTATCCAATTACCCAGCACGAAATGGTAACGCCGGTAATATTTTGAAATATATTCTCCATTAAAATTAGATCATCGACGTTCTCCATTACGAGAACAAAAATTGATTTCTCCATAATTTTTTCATTCGCTCGTAAATCCTCGTATTCATTTTTGACAATACTTGTCAATTTGCCGTTAAAATTAACGAATATCGATGCATCGCCAATTAACAACACAATGTCAGTGCTTTAAAAAAAAATAACCAGTGACTTTTGTTCATTCACGAACACTTTTCTTCAAAGGTTTCGTACAACAAACGTTAAGGAATTCTTTTCATTTCCCTTTCCATGTTTCTTTTCCCTTCGAGGTTGGTTTCTTTTCTTCGGAAATAAATGTATACGCGCGCTCACACATCTCCACGTCGAGAAAAATGACGGTAGCCGAGCGGCTTTATGAATAATCACCAGCGTCGTCCTCGTCGGCTTCGTTATTCCATTAAAATTACAGCTCAGCGTTCATCAGAATCGTTGCCTCTCCGTATTCATTATCACCGAGCGACGATCCGGGATGGCGACGTCTTAATAGCTCCGATTTTCCTTCCGTTCGCCGAACTGGCAACAGCTCCAATACGATTTCTCGAGAGATCCACCTCGAAGAGCACTTGGCCGGATTTAGGATGATAGAACTCTATTAGGATGACTTTTTTTTACCTCGTCAATTTTAAATTTCCTCTTAGAACAAAATGAGATTGCGTTTTTTGATTCTTTGCTGCTCGCTATCGATTTTGAATACTGATTGTGAGATTAAATCTGCCACGTTTTGATGGAGGAATATCATACACCTTGCTTTTGGGTGTATTGGTAACTATTTTGGTTTCTTTAGAAATAAGATTTTTTAGTTACTTTCAAATAGTCTGTGAGAACATTTTGCAAGTATTGTTTGCATTCTAGATTGTTAAATCTGTTATATTTAAATATATTAAATATGCACTTTAGAATTAGGAGAATTAAAAAGTGGAATAGATGAATGATTCGGTAATTTATGTTTTATAGGATGGACTTGGAATATCTATTCTATGACTGTTCAATAAACTTGGAGAATTTTTGAACAAAATTGAGAACCAGTCATTTTGACTTGCTTGGTAGTGGTACTGTTAAGTTACAATATATATTCTTGAATTCCTTAAATAAATAACAATCCACTTTCGTAATTACTGATGCATCTAATTATAGAATACTTGACAGAAAATTCTTTCAAACTGTTAAAATTACTTGTCTTACCTAGAAAGCCATCTACAAATCCTCCATAAAGCAATTGCAATCCACATTCCTATAAATATGGAAACCACCCGATTAAAGTTTAAATCCCTCGTCGCATACAACAAAATTCCATTTACCGTTAAAAGTTCGAACAACCGCTCATACTCTTTAACAGTCTCGCAAAACAATTTCCCAGATAACCCGAAGATATTCGTGTTTTCTCCGTATTTCATCTTCGCTTCTTCCGCGAGACGGTTATTACGAAATTACGAAGCCTGAGAGCACACAAAAACGACTCTCTTAACGCGTTGTTTCTCCGGTATCGGCGTAGGAGATTCCACTGGCGCGTTTAACAAGTTAATGATTACACGTCGTGCATCACCATGGCTCGATTGCACGGCTACCGAAGGGAATTCTTGCGCGTAATTGGCATCATCAAAGAGGACTCGCATTGGAACGTCAGCGTCGTTTGTGCGAGCTTATACCGTGCCTAATATCACCGGCGCTTGCGTTCGCGTGATACATTAGAAACGGTAATAATGATGCATCACGGATAAGCCGTGAATTCCGTTGTTAATAAGCCGTTTGTTTCCGTTCGCTGCTAACTCCATCGGCGAATCGAATTGTACTTATCGTGAGATAAGGCAATGGATTATCGTTATATTATCTTGGAAACACGAGGTAAATTTTCATTCTGCTTCAAACACGAATGGAAATACGTGAGTTCATTTTATTGGTGCAACATAGAGAATTTCTTTGATGGTTAAATGAAAGATTTTCGTGATGTCTGCAAATGTCGAGGGAAGAAAATGTCGTAAGTCGATCATCCAACGAATTTTTGCATAGAGAATCAAGTCACGAAGGAGATAGCTGACTCGTGACAAATAAGGTAACCCGGATGCGATATTGCGGATACGTATCGAATCCGGGGGTGAAAATTGGAAGCGATTTCGCAACATCGACACCGCGAAATGGGAATTTCGACGACCCTTTCCATTTTAATATCTGCAGGAACCGATGTTCTACAGTGGACACGAATTAATTAATATTTGCTATACAAGGAGTAAAGGGGAAAATTACAATGCCTCTTATTTGTGTATCCTGCGTGTGTTTATTATGCGAGGAGTGTTCGTAATTGAATTCACGAATTGAAATCCTTAGCCACGACGATGTTTCGATATGTGTTCGTATCGTTTAATCGTCCAATGGATGATCAAGATTAATTCAATTATATTCTACCCTGACAGGATGTGCAAATACGTGTACCATGAGTTTTGTTGTACGAGGGAGCGAGAATTGCACGAGCGTACGATCAATCTGTCGTGGACGTATAAATCAGACACGTCGGAATTTCGCTGTATTATCGAGCGTATTCCGGGGCAGTTTATAAAACACCAGGATGCACCGGAGAATCGTTCGTGTCGGATAAACGTGCGAATGAATATGAAATTTATATCTCGTGGCGGAATAACCCGAGAAATATGTGCAAATTGCGGCGATATTCAGTAAATTACAGGACGACGATACTCGAACCATCTTGAGGCTGTGTTATGACGGGGTGGTTACGAGAATGGGGAACCATTTGGACTACTAAACGGTTCTGGGTTCTTTACCGTGGTTTCTTTGAAATTTCATGGACCTAACATGAATTTTATAATCGTGAATAATGTAATATTTAAAGCTATTGCTTTACATACTTGAACTATTTAATCCCACAAAGAAAAAAATTAAAAGGGTGAACTCCTCAGCGGAACTTCTTTGACAAATTCTTCCTCTTTGATACGTGACTTGTAAAATATATAAAGACGGTAACGGCGAACCGTTCTTCCTTTTTTTTGCTCAGTTTACTTTACAGTATTGCATTCGTTTTACCGTTTACTCGTACCGGAATATGTTTTCCGGAGAAGCAACAAGCGTGCAAATTAACAGTCTCCTTCGCAATGCGCCGTTTCGAGGGACGTCTTTCTGTCTCGAAAATTGTATCTTCGCATCGTGAGCATTCGTTTTCCCAACGGTTTATCACCGGCTCTCTGCTCTGCAGACGTATGTATAAACGGCACGAATGTTCGCGCTCTGTTTCTTCAAAAGATGAATGTCTCGACGATGCGAAGAGTTTATTAGTACTCTCCGGCTAATGAAGACACCGCTAATAAGCTTGTTAAGGACGTAGACGAGCAATGGTTTGCCTTACCCGAGGATCGATAGATACCTCTACAAAGGATCCCGTTTTGCCTGCTCCCTTTACGAGAAACTTTGACGAACAATCGGGCCGACCTAAGCACGATGCCTCCAAGTATTTGAAAATGGCCGATAGAACCAGAGATGGACGAGGGGCACTTTCTCGCTACTTTGGGAAAGTTTTCGAACGATGTTGCGATCGTTTTCTATGGTAATAGCTAGAGGAAAATATTGCTAGAAAGTTGGAATCAGAATTCAGATATTTGGAAACGGTTTTCTGAGACCAATGATGAACCAAGGGGCAAATGGAGAACATTCGCTTTGCTGTGGGAAAGTTTCTCGTTATACAAATATCGGAGGATTTTGAAATGATTTTCGGTGTCAATTGCAAGTGCAAAAACGTTGGTAGAAAGTTGCAATCAAAAGTCAGATATTTGGAAACGGTTTTCTGAGACCAATGGCGAACCGAGGGGCAAATGGAGAACATTCGCGTTGCTATTGGAAAATTTATCGTAGAGCAAATATCGGGGGATTTTGAAATGATTTTCGGTGTCAATTGCAAGTGCAAAAACGTTGGTAGTTAGTTGCAATCAAAAGTCAGATATTTGGAAATGGTTTTCTGAGACCAATGGTGAACCGAGGGGCAAATGGAGAACATTCGCGTTGTTATGAGAAAGTTTCTCGTTATACAAATATCGGGGGATTTTGAAATGATTTTCTGTTACAATTGCAAATGCAAAAACGTTGGTAGTTAGTTGCAATCAAAAGTCAGATATTTGGAAATGGTTTTCTGAGACCAATGGTGAACCGAGGGGCAAATGGAGAACATTCGTGTTGCTATGGGAAAGTTTCTCGTAGAACAAATATCGGGGGATTTTGCGATGATTTTCTGTGACAATTGCTAGCGCAAAATGTTTCTAAAAAATAGTGATGAAAATTTGAATATTTGAAAACCTTACGGTTCTGTGGGACCGAAGGTGAATGAGGAGCAATTGGAGAACTTTCGCGTTGCTTTGGAAAAGTTTCTTATATAAATTCAAATTGTAATGAAAATCCAAATATTTGGAAATTTGGAAATATTTGGTTCTCTGGGACCAACGCAGAAGGAAGGGGAATTGGAGGACGCTTATTCCGGAAATTACTGATATCGGGCACTGTTAATATCCTGTTATTCCCTTATCTACTTTACACAAATGGTTTCAATGATAAGCCCACGTGAAACTGTCAATTTTCGAGTATCATCAATGGGATTACGAACCTAAAGGCAGTGAATATTTTGTTAATCATATTTTATGAAGCTATTTTATCAATTTTTCCCAATAACTACATCGAAAACAGCATAATACAAATATATAATCGCTTGTTACAGCTGGAGCCGCTCCTGAGGACACTAACCAAAGGTCCAGTTCTGCACACAATCGCCACTCTCTCTCGAAGGGTAAGTATACGGTGTCTCAATTCCTGAGAAAAGAACACCACAAGCCGAACGGATCAAGCGGTACTTTCAGGATTCGCTCGATTTTTCCAACGTCATCCCGCTTTTCCCCGTTTTTCTTTTCTCGTAGAATATACATACTACGCTCTCCGTGTGCATGTTTCGAGAAAAATAGAGTAGTTCAAAGTACTTCTTCAATTACGGAAGAGTAGTTTTCTTATCTTCTCCCGTGGAATGTCAACGAGGAACAGTTTCGTCTCGCTTGCCGAGGAAGACTTTACATTGCGAATTAGCTTCTCACAAAATCTACCTCGTGATTATTTTTTTCAATTTTTAATCGTCCAAGTCGAGAAAGTTTATCCGACCTGCAAACGGGATGAAGTTGATAATATAATTGTTTCTTCCCGTAAATCTTCCAAGTTATTTTCCATCTTCAAATATTCCAAGGACTGTCACAAAACTGCGTTTTCTACTGCTACATACTGGAGTATCGTTGAAAGAATTTTGAAAATTCATTGCAAGATTAAAGCCTCGTAGTGTACCCTTTGAAAAACGACTGCCGTATAAAAGTCTTCCGTTCGACAGAGTATAGCGTGAGAGAAATCGAAGATAGGATAAAGTAATATCTCAATACCGATACCGTATTCGTCGTAACATAAATGCTATCCGCTTGGAAATCGAATTGAAATCAAGGCTCGTGAATCTGAACTGCGAATTTCTGGGGCATTCCCGGATAACGAATGCAATTCTCGCATACCCCGCAGAGGGACAAGTGGATTTAATAACGTTTTAATTCCACCCCTTCTCTTCTGGCTTAACGGATCCTTTGTGCTCGGAAAGCCAACGGTTTAATCAACCGTGAAAAAGCGTTGGTGGAATTGATAATAACAGGCGCACTTGTCCGGAAGAATAACGAAAAGTCAGCAGCCAGTAAAGCTCGAAAAAAAAAGTGTGCTTTAAAGTAAGCCCCGTGAGACGTTCTGTTTAATCGCGTGATTCGATTACTCTCTTCAATTGCGAATCAATCTGTAGCGTTTATTTAAACGTTTCTTTAATTCTTCACTCTGCAAAGAACTCGTGTGGACGTGGGAAATGCAAATAATCCACATTTCTACGATCGAAAGGCATTCGAGGAAAATGTCGATTTGTGGGTCAAGAGGTAGGACAATTATCGCGAAGTCGTGGAAATAGAAACAAAGTCGCGCTGGGCTCGTTGGCTCGTTAAATATTAGTAGAACACTCTGCCGGTACTAGGATGAGAAACCAGGACAATTTCGATCTTCACCCACAGACTCCGGTAGCACCATTAAAATGGAATACGAGCCACTCTGCGTGTCACGTTAAATCGTCTACCCCTTCTCAACCCTTCCGTTTCTAATCGCGTTGAAATCGAGTATAATTCGACGATTACCGGATACTTGGAGATTACAAAGAGGTCTTTGATCGTTAAAACTTTTGGCAAGAGGCACAATCGGTGAGGAACACTGTTAATCACGAGTATCGAATTATAGTGGTACTTTTATTAACCCCTTACCTTACAGACATGTGGCACAAGTGAGAATGTAACTGAAACAGAAAATTTATTATTTTTTGAAAAACTGTTAAATTGAAAATATCAGTAGAGCAGGAGAAATTGAAATTAATTCTATGCTATGAACACATTGTATCCTGGTGTTTTTTAACCTCGCATTAAGCGTCAAGAGGGAAACTTGTTGAAAAATTGGAACGAATTTTATTTTTATAAGAAATTAATATAAATGAAAAACTGTGTGCTCTCTAAATTCGAAAATATACTTAACTTTTCAAAACTAAATGATTAATATCACGAAGCGCCTTTTTCAAATGGTCTATGCACAGTTTTCGAAAAACGTACTTTCACGTCGTCCATATACAATGTGTTAACTTATACAGTCATATCGGGAATCAGTGATAGATCATTATTCCAATAATTAATTCTAAGTTATCGCGCCTTCGGTCACAAAGGAAATCGTAAGGCAAGGAGTTGAATTATAATATGGGAATATTGTACATTATAGACGAAATATTGTATTTTGGAAAAGAATATTATTTTTTGTCGTCATCGGGGAAAATATTGAATATTTTTACGGTAAATATGAAGGATACGTTGAAAATCCAGTAGCTGCTTTGAATTACCATCAATTATAGTGAATATTTCGAAATGATAAATGTTCAAGACGTCATATCCAGAGAAATAACGGAAACCCGTGACCTTAACCGAAGCGAGAATCTGAGAATCCGTTGTCGCAATTTTCAAGAATGCTCGCGGACATTCGACGAAACAATTACGCATTGTTATACGCTCGAGAAGAGGCTGCGGATGATAGAATCGTGAAAGACCGATGCATTAGCAGGAATGGAGGATAAAAAATGAGAAGAAGGGAATTCACGGTGAATATCGGAGGATTATGGAAACGTAATAAACGTTAAGCGGGGATGATCGACTTCCGATAATAAATCATCCCTCGATATCCAAACGGGGGTGGCATCGTGGCTGATTGTCTCTCGACGTCGCGATAGAAGGCACTCGGCATTATGCAGTCGCGAGGAATGGTAGAACTGAGTGCAAATATTGTAAAGAAGAACCACCGAAGGATGAGGAGTAATAGAGAGAAGAAATAGAGAATGAGGGAAGCAACGAGGAGCACTGTCGACTGGAGAACAGCCGGGAGGATGGAAAAACAGCAAGAACACCGCGCCAAGAAGACAGATGGCAAGAACGGATTCCTATTGTTTTCCGACCCACTTCCAAATGTTGGAAGATTAACATACTCGTTGGATGTATCTGCTGACAGATTTTTCAACGCTCAGAGCGAACGAGAGAGAAAGGGAAACGAAAGGTTCTTCGTTCTTGCGATTGCAGCAGGGGGATAAGATGCACCGACCTCGAAGAAGAGAGCATTGTGTTTTGTTTGCGAAATTAACGTCTAACTTCTCTTTCTATCTTTATCTATCTATATATCTGTTTGTTTTTGTCTCTTTTTCTCACTTTCTCCTCTCTCGTCTCCACCCTTTTTTTCTCGTTTCATTTTCCGTGGGAAAATGCATTCCATACTCTATGTCATTTTTCACCGAGATTGAAGATAATCGTGGAAAAGTTGCCCACACGTAAATGCAGACGAGTGACACTGGGTTTCGTTGGAATTGTTTGTCTTCTGTAAACAAAGATACGCCTCGTGTTCCTGCGTCTTTCGTTTCAACCGGTGCACGCGGTGAGTTACAACGAACTTGGTGTACTTTTATCGACACCGATGCAACAGTCGTATCCGACTGCTCGACTGAGAATACTTTGCTTTTGTTCCATCGTTCTTCCACGAGAGAGAAAACTTTCCGACGCTTACACAAAAGCAACCGTGCCGTTTTGCGTCTTTCGAAAGATCAGCCACATTTTCACCGGGAAATCGTTGCAACGTGAAAGGAAGTTATGATAATATTTTCTATACGTTTCTTTTTAATTTTACGATGCAATTGAAGCAAGGAAATGCTGTCTACCGGTGAAAACTTCGTCCGGGAAGGAGACCATTTGGGACGGCTTATTTTTGACCCACTTTTAGAATCCAAGAAAAGAAACGATTACTAGCGCAGATGTGGACGTTTACTTTGAATGGTGGAGCTTGGAATTAGGCATGGCCAGGATGTTTTAATAGTTTCTTTCGGGTGAATTGTTTTAATTTGTTACTAAACGATCATCGAAACGTAACAGAGACGGATTAATCCTCCAACTACTTTTCACCGTTAAATTATACTTTAGAAATATTCGGGGTACCGAAAAGTAATCAAAATTCTTTTTTGCTGGCAAAAAAATATTTATTTATTAGAGAAATCTTAAATATTAATCAACAAAATAGTGTCCATAATTTTCTGACACTTTTTGCCAGCGTAAAGGTAGTTTGCACGATTCCCTTTTCAAAAAAAGTCCTTCGATTTTTTATTGATAAATATTTCCAATTATGTACGTTTTTACTTCTCCAATTTTGATTACTTTTCGGTACCAAGAATATAAAGGTACTCCGAGATTTTGAGGCACCCTGAAAAATTTCCAATCGGATATTCGGTGCAATTATATTGTCAATGTTACTTTTCAAATTTTACGTCTTGAAAGCTCGTAAAAATTCGCAGATTTAAAGATTCTCGATAAAAGGACCCAAGCAAAGCTACAATAAGAAAAGATACTTTAGTTCAAAGAAGTGTTTAATGGTCAAAGGTCACGATACGTTTCTCAAAAGATCGGACTTCCGTCCCGCGAGTTTCAAATCCGCGAGAAACCTCCTCACGAAGATACGGGAACGTTTCAAAAATAGAAGAAGATATCGCGATTCAAGTTCTCGGTCCGCAATTGAGTTTCTTCACGGTAAAATTTCAATTCGAGCCACGGCCTACGGAGCCGGATGAAAAGGCTGGATTTTCATTGTTTTCCGACCCACTTCCAAGCGACGGAGATTAACAGAGGAGAAGCGACGTGTGTGTATCCATCGTCGAGGACTTTTCGACATTTTTCGACCGGTTACCCGAGAAAATCCGTGCCTCATTGTTGCATCCAGACCGCTATGTAATTTAAATCATTGTTCAAAGATTTCTCTCCGAAATCTTTCTCAATTGTTTTAAAAGATGCGCGCAAAACGACAGCCATTTTTCCATCCATCCTTTTTCGGCCTCTCTTCCTATTTTTTTTTCAATTCGGACGAGAATTAGGTTAACGAATCATATCGGTTTTCATCTCAGCGATCTAAGCGGAGCATCGATATCAATTACTATTTTCGCCCCGAAGCTCGAGTTTCCAATTTCCCTCTTTCTTTTTTTTTTAACGTCCATTCATCCTCGTCACTCGTTTTGGCAATAGCTTTCGACTCCGATGGGCAGAATTTTACTATCTGCAAAGTCCAAACGCTTTCCAACACGTTTTTTAACCCCTCCTACTTCTACCTGTTCCCTGTCGCTGACGAAGAGAAGTTTCTTCCCTTCCTTTTTCACACTTCTCCCCTTGTCCCTTTCTCCGTTCGATTCCGCATCCGCATTGCTAATGAGACGTCCAATTACCATCAACGCTTGCCACCAACCGGCCTACGGCCGTCTCCCCTTTTGCTCTCCCGCACTTTTTTAGCCCCCTTCTGACATTTGCAATCAGCAGCCGGAAACAACATTGGCAGGTATGGCAGCAGTCAGAGAAGCGTCCTCCATCCTCTTGCTCCTCCACCTCTTCCTCTTCCTCCACGTTGAGGCTGATCGTCGCACGATGGAAACGAATCGAATCGACATCGTGGATGCCCATCGCTCTTTAATGTCTGGCACGGTGGTCGAGAAAAAAAGCCTGTACCCCTGAAAGGCAATTAGACGGAATGCCAAAGGGGTGCAACCAGTGTAATCGATAATTACACGTAATTTGTAACACCCTTTGGAAACCTGGTGTTTGCCATTCGCGTTGATTTTTTTTATGGTAATATGATTGCATTGTTTAATATTAGAAATTCAAGTTGGAGATGCTGTGATAAAATTTTATTTAAATTAAAAGAGAAGTTGGAAACGTAGTTTTATTTAATTGGATTGAATAAAAATTTGATAATAATGCGATGCGTCGAGAGGAACATGATGACATACGCGCCGTTTTGAAGAGTTATATTGAGTCAGAGTTAAAAAAAATAACGGTAATTAAATTTTCAGTAGAATGCACCGCATAAAAGCATCGTCACCCTAACTCGTAGTTCTCTCTCGCTCGGTGTATTATTATTTTTCTCTCAGTTTTTATTTTATTTTTTTTTCCCTATCAAATCGCACGTACTTGCCTCGTAATTACGAGTAGGTTCGTTCGACGAGCGTTTCAGAATTATTCGGTTTTCAATTATCAGAGTCGTCGAGGACGAAGAGCGTCAAGGCAGTTCTTCCTTTCGCAGTCGCGCCTCCCGCCGCGTTCCGACATTTGCAATCAGCGACCGGAAGCAGCATCGGCTGCTAAAGCATTCCACGAAGCGTTCGTTGAAAACGTGTCGCGATTCCCAGCGATCGGCCGGTGCCAAAAATAAGCGGGGCGACTTGCAATTAAAACGAAGTTCGTGGCGAATAGCATTTGAAGGGTCGAAAGTGTCGCGAACGCTGGCTCGTATTTCTTTGAAGCTTTAATTTACGATTTATGGGGTGAAGATACTCTCGTTATTTGTAATACATGGTACTCTCCTAAATAAAGAAGTTGATGGAAGAAAGGTGTAAGATAATAAAAAATATTTACGAACTCTTTTTAACACTTTACCGACCGAAAGCCTATTAACACTAAACCTACCGATGTTACATCTACTAAAATCTAAATATACTCAATGACGACCTTACACAAAGAGAAGTGGAGAGATAGAAAAGATAATTAATTGACTCATTTTGCTTTTGTAAGATAGAAGTGGAATATTTACTTCATGGCTACTCTATTAATTTAGATCATTTTTAGAAAATATTTTGGCATCGGTCTTTTGACCGCCTTGGTAGGTTTAGTGTTAATAGGTTTTAAGGACCCAGCGCCTTTGAACTTTTAACTTATTAATTGGTTGCCACTCCAATTAATAAATTATCATTTATCATGTTAAGGACTCAGTGACGAGAATTTGTAATTTTTGGATAGATATCTGTATCAAGGAAGTATTTGTGGCCAAGTGATCGGTCAGAAGCGGTAGGGTGTTAAAAAAAATACCTGTCGGTAAAGTGTTAACATTAGCTTCGAGCTATGTTAATTTCTTTTTACTTCTTTATACTTCTTTAATGATCAGTCTGTAATATTTCATGTGTCGTGCACAATCTTCTTGACTCTCTCACAATAGCTAATGCCTCTAGCTGTGTAAAAAATTCGTAGAGTCAAGTACAAGATCACATATCGTGCAAGACCGTATAATTTCCTCATTGCTCTTCGTCTTCCGTTCAATACTAAACTGTCATTTACGTATTATCGTTCAGAGAGCCCAGGTTAAAATTTAAATTTCAATATACCTTTCATCCATAAGCTTATTCCATCTCCCTCGAATTCTATCGCATTGAAATAATATCTAATGAAAGCTATCAAAAGCAAATGGCATAATCTACTAGAAGAGACTGAAATGCGCTAGAGAAAGTACCGGTTTGGAGGAGTAATTTAAATTGAAAGAAATCTATTCGGAGCATATTTTGAATTTATCTTCCGCAGAACAAACGATGCACTGGTTCGCTCAGATTGGAGGTGATGACGTCTATCCCGATTCGTCAGGTAATGATCAACTCGGTAAATAACAGACGGTGTGCTTTGCCAAATTCGTTGGGATATTTGCACGGAATTTAATGCTCCACCGACGAGCGCGTATTAATAGTAATCCCCCGTTGAAATTGGAAATGACCGCATCCAGTTACGCGTGTTTGGAATTGTGTGAGTTTCCTCTATCTACCATTTCTCTACCTTTCTTTCTCTGTGTGTGTTTTCGCGTGCATTCGCAAACATGTATACGCAAACGTGTATGCACGCAAACCCGTGTGTTCCTTCGCTGAACGAATAGCATTTAACAACGTTTAACAAACTGGAGCTAAATGTTTTCATCGATTTTGTTTTCTGCACTGGACAGTGTGTACACCTGAAAACGACACAGTCGACGTAGAATATATGGTTAAATTAAATATGTCCTATGAATTTAGGTGAATTAACGATTTCCTCCGGTACGACCTAGTTAAATTATTTATTAATATTTATAGTTTCAGTGGATCAACAGTTTCGTCGGAGTTACTGAGGAAATGAAATAACGCGGGGTTCTCCACTCGGGGATTCGACGTTAACCTTAATTACATTTCACTAATATATTCCTGGGAGAATTGTCGAGATAATTTTTCTGCAAAAATGTGGCGAAAATTACACGGTAGTTTTGTACAGACGCTGCGATCAGTACTTTTCATTTTGGAATACTTTAACCTTTTGACTGCGGACTGTTTTAAGTTGGAGCGTTTCGAGTGAGGGTTTGCAGATGCGATTGCTGGAAACTAAATACTTTTTCGTGCATTTTCTTTCTTTTCCTAATAAACAGCCAAAGCTTTCGCCAAACGCGTATTTTCGTTCATAATTTATATCGATAGTTTTAGCAGAGCGAGTATTTGCGTCCATAGTGTCTATTGATGGCTTTCGCAGGGCGCATATACGCGTCCATAGCAGTCAAAGGGTTAAAGCGAAGGAATTAAATTCCATCTATGCCAATGCTTTAAACGTATCTATGCGCGGACCCTTGAATTATAATAATGCAATTTGGAGGGTATAAATCAAACGTTTTCTTTCTCCGAAGTGTCTATGGCAGCTCGAGTTTCTTTCTTTCCATATTAATCGCATTGATCGCGAGGGAAAAAGGAATACTCTGGCATCGTGCAAACGTCGACCTCATTTTGACAAAAACCATAACGGTGAAACGTCAGATGTGAAGATAATACATTTCTACCTGCAGTTCTAATTGCCTTTCGCGGCTGAAGGGTAAAAAGGGACGTTGAAACGCACGAAAGAAACTTCGTTGAACAGTGAAAAGTAATTACCAACCGCGTACACTAATTTGATCGATACTCTAATTGCTGAAATATCTTCCAACCTGTATACCAATCACCGTGGCGAGTTTTTCACTAACAACGTCCTCTTTCCAGCTCTTAATTGAATTATTCCCCTTAACGAAATTCCCTCCCATTTTGCTGGAACCGAGGAGAATGACAAAACCGAATGTTCTCGTTTAAAATGCAATTTTGTGACATTCCTCCGTGCTCTAATATTTTGCTGTCCCACCACCTACCCATTTTTAGCGTGACAAAACAAACTTTTCGCGGGTGCATGACGCATGTTCATCAACCGACGGGGATGGACGCGTATATACGGCTTTAAATACGCCCTAATAGAATACTTTTCGCGGTTTATACTCGGTGTTTCGTAATACCAGTGGAAATTGTGAAGCTAACTATGTATAATGATGCAATAACGGTATATTTCGCGAGGATAGAGATTGTGGAATAAACGTTTGAGGCTGAATATTCGAGGAATGTCTACTACATTGTGTCTGACCATGATGGCTTCATTCCACTAACAGCATATTACACAATAGAGATGGAAAGTGAAGAAATGAAGTTTCAACCATCCAATGCTCCAAATTAACAATGTAAATATTAAATAGAAAATATCCTACACTTAAAAGAAAGTAGAATGACAAAGTAGATGTCTCTTAACGTCTATCTTTAATCGATAAGTCTTCACAAAAGGAAGTCATTCTAATCCGACATAAGAAGTTACATTGAAGTACATTAAAGTGCACGCGTTACCTGTGAATATCCAATCTCGAGTTTCTCAAAAACGAAGCCCAACGTAGGAAATTTCGATTCCACAATTTCAACTGACTTTTTCATCGCAAATCCGATTGCGTCTCTGAGTGGATCAAGTTACAATTCCCTTTTTACAGATCTATCCGCTCTCGGTGTCGCTCGTCATTTGAAAGTCGTTAAAATAGTCGATTTTTTTTTTGTGATACCGTAATCTTCACGCAGTTCCACGCATTGCGAAACACCTCGTACGTGTGTCCCCAGTGGCCGCAGGTGCATGCTCGCAATTTTATCGATTAACGCGCGAGCCGTGCTCCAAATACTCAGATCTCACCTGTATGTACACGCACATATTCTCGCTTTGTTCTCGACAGATGTGAAGCGCCGGCGAAGTATCTACGATGAGGACTCCCTCGACGGTGATCGTTCTAACGAGGATGAAGGTATCACCCTTTCAAGGGCACACACGCACAAACCAACAATTATCATCCCCCTCGCTCTTTCGTCCGCTGTTTGCGCAGAGTATGGCAAAATCGCCGAAGGAAATCGGTGGTCGTTGAATTGCTTGGAAAACGAGGAAATTCCTTCCTCGTACGTGTCACCATGACACGGCGAATCGAATCGTGGTGACGTTTAACTGACGAAACGTTTGGATGAACGAGCTTTTTATGGGACTTCTTTTCGTACGAAATTACAATCGTTCTTTGAATAGCTGACGATGGAGCGAGGCTTTGTAAAAAATGACTCGTTTCGGTGCTGTATTATGTACTTTTTTATTGATGGAGATAATTGAGGAAATTTTATACCATTTTTTTTTTTATGAAGTTTAAGTTGTCTTGTATTACTGTATTTGTCTGCTTTTCATGAAGTATTGAGAGGCGGGTATAATTACAATTAATGTAATGCATTCTGATTATAGTGAATTAGTATCTACTCAACTCAATGAGCGTCACACAATTTAGTTAGATCTGTAACTTTTTCTACGTTCTACTTTCTATTACAATTTCTAAAAAGCTGTATAAGAATTACCACTCAATTTTGCAAACCCAATAAATTCTTAACACACAAATCTCTTCTTCCTGAAGAAAAACGTAGAAACAGAGAGAAACACCGAAAAACAACAGCCTCGAAACGGAGTTATTTATTGCAAAACTGCGACACGACCATTCGCACCTACGATGATCCCCAAAGGACCAAAGTTCCTCAGCTAGAGCAAATCTTATCACACCTAAGGGAACAATGAACGGTTTAAAGTAGGATGTGCGCGCGTTTATTATTATGCGACAAGTAAGTCTAATCGATCGTCCTGTCGGCTGTTCTCAGGACGGGACTCGACGGGAATGGCGAAAGACGTGGACAGGGCGAAACTCGTCCGGGAAAGGCAGAACGAGGAGCGGCAGCGGAAGTTGGAAGAGTTGAGACAGCAGGCCCTCGCAGCTCAACGTTTCCGGGAGCAGCGCGAGGAGGAACGCCGAAGGCGCATCGACGAACTCAGGTCGCGTGACAACGACAGGTTTGTACTTCCTTATTTCCCTTCGTTTTTCTCTTCTTTAAACTCGACAAATTACGTCCACGAAACTTTTGTTCCTTCTGTGCTAATAACTCGGAAGTTAGAGGATGTTCTTTGCGTGAAAAGTAGACAAGGCTGAGGGAGATTGCTTAATGAGATTGGTCGATGGAGTATGTCCAGATGTAATTTAAACGACGAAGAGGCAATGGATCGCAATGAATCGGCACTAAAACGAGACTGGATCGTTGGATTACTACGATTAGTACTCGAGGCATCTAAGACTCTCGAGGATAGAATAGTTTTGCAGGGTTGTTAAATCTGTCTCGTACGATGGAATGGAATCAATGATCGAGGGTCGAAGAACCAGCCACTAAATTGTGTACCTTGCAGTGTTTGCACTGAATTCACGAACTTCGCTTTGCATGCCATTATGTACGTTGAATTAATGGGTTCGATGCTCGGTTCAATGGTCAAGGAGTAATTTAGGATCTTACTACGTTCCCTCGAGAATCGTGACGATGTATTTCCTTCGTTTCTTCGATGGTTAAGGTCTCGTATTACTGCCCACATACGAGAAGAGACCTTTTGTGCTTGATGTACCTTTCTATTCTTTCTTTGTGTCTCGGTAGAGTATTAAATCTACCTACGTGCAAGGTACAAACTATAGTCTACAAATAATACCGTTAGTACGATAATTTGCGATTGTAAAGGTCGCTTGCGCGAATGAAACGGAATGATTTGAATAATTGAAAGATTAGCAAGTTGAAGGCCGATATCGGAACGTCTTATATTCAGCATTGTTCGCTTTTAACATTTCACTCGGAAAGCGGTTTTTATCAAAGTTCGAGACGATGGTTGAAAAAAGACGTGAAAGAATATCGATGTATTTTAAACGCGCGTTACAAGATTAGGTGCTCTATGAGGTTATAAGTTGACCTGGTTAATATGATACTAGACTAAACTGTTTTGCCACCGCAGAGAAGCCCGGCAAAATTGCCGGAGTATCCGCATAAAGAATACTTCCTTAGAAAAAGTCATTTTCAATTATTACGCTATCGTTGGGCAAAGTTTAACTCGCTACCACTCTTATAAAATACCTCTATCTTTTAACCCGTTAGCACGCCGGCTAAATGTTGGCTATCAGTTTTAATATATTTGATAATGTTGGTATTTAATTCAATATCAAATTTCAGTGCATTAAGTAATACAGTATTTAAAGAAAACAACACCGCCTTTTTGGTTCACTTTACTGTTTTCCTCAAGACACATTAATATGACTGATATTTATTGATAAAATCGAAGATCATTTATTTGAAATCCCGCTTTATCACGGGACCGGCTTGCAATGTGTTAACAAACAATGATATCTAGGAGAAGTCATTCATTTCATATACCATTATACACCTTGACGTCTTCGAGACGTCAAGAACTAATGTACAGTATATTTTTAAATTATTCAACTTTTTCACTCGTGCATCGACAGAACTATTATTCTACTATTTTATAATGTTACTTAACTATTGACCATTTAGTCTGCTTACATATTATACACCAATATATATTTCAGAATAAAATATTGTTTCTAAACTTGCACATAAATGTTCAGTTGGGCCAAATTAAATAGTATTTTTCAGGCGCATCAAATTCCATTTTATTTGTATGTCAAGGAGTTAATTGGAACTCTTCCAAAGTACTTCTTCGATATATTCAACCATTTGAGTCCCAAGCAGCGCGATCACGCTCCTCGGATTTTGTGTCGAAAAATTCCAGTATATTTTCATTGTAAGCGCTATTGCGCTCTTCGCGTTTTCTCGATCGTGTTTTTTTAAAAGCAAACAGTTAACACTAGAACTACCAAACCAGTCAAAATGACTGGTACATAGTATTTTCCAAAAATTCTCCAAGTTCATAGAACAGCCATGGAACAAAAATTCCACGTCCATCGCAAAATGACATAAATCGCCGAATTGATCATTCTTTCCGCCACTCAATTTCTCCTTTTTCAAAGTAATTATTTAATATATTGAAATATGATAGATTTAACGCCGGTAGTTCTAGTGTTAAACATAACAAATTTGAAACATGTAGTTCTAGGGTCAAAATTTAACGTTTCAGACGAAACCAAGTAGAAGAAAGAAAACGGTTGATATGCGAGGCAGAGAGGGAAAGACGGGAGGCCATCCTCCGAAAGAACCAGGAGAGAGAGGCGCGTATAGAGGCGAAGAAGAAGAACGAGAGATCGCACATCGTTTTTGCATTCGGTAGTTCCACCCCGAGAATGTTGGAGCCCGCCGACACCGGTGGCTCGACTTTCTGGGGAACCCGAAGAGCCACTTCGACCACCAACGTCATGATGTTCCCCGCAGGTCAACCATTGACCAGAAGGTCCTCCGAAAGGGAGCTCGATGGCAGCAAGAAACGAGCTACTTCCGCCGGCGGTCTCGACCGGAAACCTGGCGAAGGTTGGTGAACCTTGAAATATTTCTGTGTGCAATTTTTCTCTAAATCGTACAAAATAGAAAAGATCAATTCGTTCGTCAATTAATCGTCTGAAAGATCACTCCTGATACGTGAAATTCATAGGGTTCAATTTTATCGTTGATGGAATAAATTGATAATACGTTACGTCGAGTGGTTTCGTTATAATCAGCAAGTTCATATTATTAATCCGCGATCGGTATCAGTGAAATAAAGTACGTTCGATCGGTACAATTAGCGGGTCTCGCGATAATTGAGATTACGAGAGAATACTTCGGATATTTGATTTAAATTTTCCAGGTTTTCCAACGATATTTATATTTAGATTGTTGTAAAATTGGATGTTTATGTTGCGTGGAGATCCCCGTGAGACGTGATCTTTTTAAGAATGGCATTTGAAAGCGTCGAATGGCCAATGGCTGAAAGAAGCAACGATGGCCGCTTATTTTCTCACTACGTTTATTACACGCAATGCTTATAGTATTACGTTTTAGTTACGCAAACGATGCCATGGCGTGTAACGCATGGAAGCACATCGTGTCGGAAAATACACACGGAATAATCAACGAGGTTTTGCGTGTGCATTATGAGCTTGCACCTTTGTTTCGAGTCGCGATTCACGAGTTACTTGGAAAAAAATTCACAAGTTTCTCGATGATTCGCGAATCTCGCTTATTTCGCCAAGCGACCGATGTCTGCCATGGCGATTATACTTTTTTGCGTTGATATTATACTTTCTTGCTGCGAAAGACACATACATATCACCGACACTCTTTCTCATGAGACTGTACACGATTTACATAAGTGTTTAGCGATATATTATGTTGAGGTAGCATGGATGATTCGATTTACTAGCGTTCTTTTTTTTTTAGATTCTGCTGATTTTTCGTTTACGTTAAGTATACTTTGAATTATCGTTTACGTATTTACGGAATTTCTCAGAAGAGTTTTATTTTACGCGTATGTTCAAAGCGTGCGATTGATTTCACAGTAGCCATGTCCACCTTTTTGTTCGTTTTAGCATATTTCTTTTGACAATCGTAGAACAAAAGTATGGAGTCAATTCTGATCCAGTTGTATTTTTCTTTGTCGAGTGTAATACACTACTCAATTTTCTACGTATTCGTATACAACGAGCACCTCATCTTCACTCACTGACTCTTCAATTGTTCCCTCGCGTTATTCGATGTACACTCGAAGAAATGAAATGTGGAATGCTCAATATTAACACATTGTATGGGGGCTACGTAAAAGTACGTTTTTCGAAAACTGTGCATAGATCGCTAAACAAATAGCGATTAATGGCATTAATCACTTAGATTTGAAAAATGAAGTGTACTTTCGAATTTAGAAAATAAACAATTTCCAATTTATACTACTTTTTTGTAAAAATAAGATTCTTCTAATTTTTTCAAAATGTTTCCCGCTTTAGTTTTCATGCGGAAGTACGAAACACCCGCATACAATGTCTTAACCGATAAACTTTTTTCTCCTAATCAATTTCCTATCCATGATATACCGAATTCTCATTGTACATACCATACAATAGATTAAAATAAAGAAATTAACTTCATCATCTATTACTCCGATATACCACATTCAATCTCTTCGATTGTACAATTCTAAATCCACTTTCAACGAAGTAGGGATAGTATACAGCTTAAAAATAACGTATGAAAGAATATAGTTCAAAGTTTGCAATCCTCCCCGTTAAGCGGAAACCCTTTTGCATTCACTCTTATCTTTACTTGCTTTGGTGGTGGCTCTGTCAAACAAGAAGTACTTTAAAATACCTATAAATCGCACTATAATCTAACTCAGCTAATATTCTACCCCACCCTCGTGTCAATCGACCAGCCCAGCCCAACCCTCATTGAAAAGAAATGAAAAGAAAAAATAAGAGAAACGAGTGTTTGGACAGTGGTTAATGTTGCAGCGTTGAATGGTTTTTTTGCAGATATGAGAATGTCCTCGTCCATGTACGAGGTGTTCAATTGGAATTCTAGCCCCGATCCTCCCTTAACCCCTGCCAAACATAAGAGAGCCAGCCTCTCTCTGCCTCCTACAACTGACATCTTTGCCATCGATGATAAGTCTGATAGCGATACTAGGCGTCCGATGATTCAGCGGGCTGCCAGTGGTGAGTCCAGTGATGTCTCCTGAGAAGTCTGCAACGGGGAAATTGTTCTGTTGTCCCAGAATGAGCGCTGTCGATATATCCTTGTCTCTCGTTCATTAGCGCACTTCACCGCTCATCGGTCTCTCTGTTTCTCTCTTTTTCTCTCTTGCAAGCATGTCACTTTCATTTAACACGATAAAAGAACTTAACGAGCGCACATCACACGTTAGTCTCGTCCTCGAACGTTACACGAGGCCGATCCACTATGAGGATTTTATCTTTGAGCCGTGAAGTTTCACTTTTCGAATGGAAAGTTTTACAATTAGGGAAGAAATGATTCATGAACGATGATCGGTTTCGTGAAACGTTAATCATTAACGTGCATATTCGGATGATGTAGATTAATAATACTAACGTTAGTGTATGTTTTAATGAGATGCTTACTAATCGATATAATTCGTAATGATAAGAGGGGAATTTGCGATAAATGCTTTTCCGTATTATTAGGATTAAATTGTAGTTGGTTATTTATATTAGAATATTTACGCGAAGGAATGTCTTGAGAAGCTGAGGTGCAAAAACGAGCATATCTTTCAGTCGTGCAAACGCAAAAATTCATTTCTTGCATTTTCATTACAGATACAAGCATACACTCACTACATTTACAAACGTACAAAATAATTCAAAAAATTCAATATCAACCTGTGTTAATTAATTTGTACAATTTTAAGTATAATGGTAATTTAAATTGTATCTTTCGTTCCATCTCACGTTCCAGAGAGAAAAAGGAATTCTCTTGTTTCGTTTCCGCGACGCATTTGTTTCCACGTCATAGAATCATTATTTTACGTAACGTTTGTTATGCATGCATGGCAATCGCCTAGCACTTGTGCATATTTGGTGCATGTATCGCTTCTCTACGATTCTACACTCCGTATTACCCCCTCAACGAAACATTCATACGCATGCCATCCTCTCGATCATGATCCTCAACCAATTCCACTTCCAACTATCAAAGTTCAATTCTACGCACTCCTTAGCAGCTTCGTCGCAAAACAGCATGGTATATCAGCAAAGATATCCGCGAAGTAGCGAAACAAGGAATGCAAATTGACACACACGACTCTTACTATCTCGACAAGTTCTATGTTCTTCTTTTCTTTTTGTCGTCGTAATATTGAGATTTTTTCGTACATGTTTCGCAGTTTTCTAGTTCGCTTCGAAATATTTCCAATTACCAATTTCACTTGCTAGAATCACATATTTCCAGGCGAGGAGAGCGATGGAACCCCTGGAACACCAAGCTCGGTGTATCTACGAGTGAACAGAAGGCGTACCGATCTGATGCCGACTATTCCATCACCACGAGATGGACCACCCTCGACAGGACGTAGTTCCAGTGCTAAGGCCTTCACACGTTCGCCAGGTAGGACTTACTCCATGTCCAGGCTGGACCAACTGGCGCAGCCTAGGAAACGTCCGACAGAACTTAGCACGCTGACGGAAAGGCAGAGCCAGCCTCTGAACGCTTCTAGCATGAGTCGCAGCATGTCACATTTAGCTGCGTCCGGAGGCAAGAGCCTCAAACGTTCAGATAACTCTCGTAGCATGGGTACGTTACCGGGTGCGGTACCGATGCCAAGAGCAACCAGGGCTGAGAGGCTGCGTCGCAAAGCTCGCGAGCATCAGAATCATCAGCAGCAAGGTAAGATCGTTCTTGTGCACTCAACTCAACCATTTATATACTTTGTATCTCATACTTTCTACGTTTCTTTTTTTTTTCATTACTTTTTCTATTTTCTTTTTATCTTTTTCCATCTATCATTTCACTTTCTATCTGCCTTTTTCACTATTTCGCTGTAAGAGTACGAGCTGTCCCGCGTGTAAATATGTTCCATTGACTTCTTTTTATTTTTTCTATTGTTCTTTCTAAATGATCTTACCATTACTAGAAGAATATGTTCGCTGATTCAGCTTTGTACTAATTCATGCTAACTCGGTTTTTAGGATAGAACTATCACAATCGGGTCTTTTTTTTTCTACTGTTATTTTTTTCTTTGTTTCTTCATTGGGAAGGGTTCTTTTGTTTGTACGAGAAAACGATATACAAGTATCGTTGTGCTTCTTTTATGTGCTATATACTTTGCACTCATCGACTTTCGACGCGCGTGGACATGATTTTGAGTTGGGTGCACATGTGCATGCATGGACGCCAAAAAAATAAAGGAGCTATTGTGAATCAATGAGTTTTGATCTTCACGTCGGACGAGTGTACGCTTCTTTGATTACCTCGTGTGTATATATTTATTTAATCGAGACTAACAAACGATTCTCGGAAGCGTTTCACGCTTGCGCAATCTCCGTCCCTTCGACGGGCGAGACGGTAACAAACGACTTTCATCGATTGCATGCATTTTACGTACTGACGTTAAGTAAGCCCGCAAACGGTTGATTAACAAAACGCTCCTACTAAAGACGCAACAGTTCTCACCGGCTTTTCGGTACCAGAGGTGAAGGTATGCTCTAACGTTTATTGGTAAGCGACACATTTTATATATCTTATTATATTATCCACGTATAAAACCGTACATCTCTGTATCAAAAACAATACAATCGTATTTAGTGTGCAATAATACATATCTCGCTGTACCTTTATTCTTTTATAATCCTTTCATTTACGTGCTCTGATTTTATTCATCGTTATTACCTTTCGTTTTTAATACAACGTACCACTAAACTAAACGTACACACAATCAATCACAAATTGTAGATAATACACCTATGTTTCTCTTCTGTTTTGGTGACGGTGCTTATCGTACCTTGATTTCTCTAAGTTCGTTACATCTCTCTCATAGTCTCTTTGAAGTCACTAAGAATTCCAAGATACCCCCATTTCAGGCTCTCCAACAAAACACTAAATCCATTCCTAAATCCTCGTACAAAACGTACATCGTGACGTACCGCTACCAAAACCTTCAACCGGAATCTACTTGTCGCGTTCTCCAAAACTTCAACGATCCCACGCGCGCAAATACACCCCCGCGGCATAAGTACATCCCTTTTGTGAACCAACGCAAACACATTGCACATATACACATGAAAAAAAAAGCAAAAACTAAGTGTATATAACATAAATGAAGAGATGTTCACCTTGGGTGGGTACGCGTAGGCATCCGCAGCGGGGAGGTGACACCGAACAGCCCATCACGACCGCACAGCTCCATGAGTCAGCAAAGCGCCAGCAGTGTGGGCAGCAGTAACGTCAATCTGCGTCCTCGTACAGCTGCTCCGCGTCGACCGCGACCTGCTTCTATTGCCGGTACCGGTGTTTCGGTCACAGAACGACACAGTGAGCATGCCTACTTTTTATACCTCTTCTCTTCTACTTGATCGTACGTACACGGAGGCCGCTAAGTGTGACGGTGGTACAAGGTATGTTTCGTTTAGGTGGAAACGGTTGAGTTACTTGTTAAGTGGATAAAGTTAAGGGAACGGAGATCAAAGTTATTTGGTACGAGGGGTGAGATCGTATGGGGTGAATTATTTCTTTCTGGGTCAAGGTGATTTTAAGAGTAAATATTGATTTTTAATAGTTTGTGCGGCTTGAGGGGAGTTTTTTGGGGGAGTTTTCTAACCCCTTGCCGTATAATAACGAGTGACAGTCGTGATGCGATAAATTGGATAGGAAATGTTGAAGTTTTGCAAAATCTATCAAATTGAAAATATCAGCGAGCTGTAATGCGATAAAATTATTTCTATAATATTAACATTGTACCGACCGGAAGCGTATTAATAGGCTTTTGGGATCCAACGCCTTTGAACTTTTAACTTATTAATTGGTTGTGACAGCAATTAATAAAGTATTGTTTATCATTGCGGTTACCTGTGTTAAGGACTCAGTGACGAGAATTTATAATTTTCAATTAGATATCTGTATTAAGAAATTATTTGTGACCGAGTGATCGGTCAGAAGGGGGTAGGAAGTTAAAAAAATACCGGTCGGTAAAGTGTTAATATTGCGTTCGATCATACCACATATACGGAATCACTGGTCACTCTTTATGTTAACAATTTAATTCTGAATCATTGCGAAGGCAGTCTGAATAGAAATAGTAGGGCAAGGGGTTAATGGGGATTATGTGGAGTTGTGATGAGGGTTTGGTTCTTTGGTACTTTGATTTGAAGATTTTTAAGTCTTTCCTCGCTTAGTGGGCAGAGAATTGTAATTTGTAGCGAATGATGTCATCCATCGTACTAATTAATTTTTTTGAAATAATTTCTTGGTGATTTTAATTACCCCTGAGATGTTTGATCGTTTCCTGGTAAAATAAACATACTGTACACCGGTAGCACGATCGGTACCAACACAGAACAGCAGCGAAGTTTTTTTTTTATTTAATTCTACTCGGATTCCCTCTTTTTATTTATGCTTTTATTTGTACAGTTTTTCTTAGCCTTCTTTCTAATGATTTTCGAGATTGCACATTTAAATACTGGATGTATGTAGATGTTTTCGGACGAGAGTCCTTGCGATGGACATTAGTTTGAGGAGGATGATTAATGTTTGTAGATTTGGTGTGTGATACGAAGCTGACGAAGGATTCTAAACCACCACTGCCAAAGGTCCATAGCACTCCAAAGAAACCTTCAACGCCTAAAGCGACGGAGATCAAGAAACCGACGGAGAAGTTGACGAAAAACGCAAAGGCATCACCGCGGTCGACTCCAAAAGCGACGCCTCTTCAGAGTCCTGGTGCCGAAAATACACCGCTTATTCGCGACTTTACCGTGGAACTGATCAAGCAAACCAAAGGAAAGGATGCCAAGTCGGAAGACAAGCAGGAGGAAAAGAAGGATCAGGGCTCTGAGAAGACTCAGGTAATTTTATTTCCATTTTTTGTTCCTTTTAACTGCTACGGTCATTTTGATTAGTATTTCCTGTCTTCAGTGAGTTCCAAATCACCGAGGTAATTTTATATTAGATGTTGCACAAAGAAATGTATTTTTCTTTTATGCGTCTAATAGAATGTTTCTGTAATTAATCATTGTAAATTATTAAAACCTACTATGCCTATTATAGCGGAGTTATTTGTATTTTTTTGTTGTACGTGCTACGGTTATTTCGGTTAATTTAAGCTTCAGCTTATTTAATCGACTATTTTAAGTAGGTTCGAAATCGCTGAAGTAATTATTTATATTAGGGATTCAAAAAGAAATGTAAATTTCTTTTATGCGTCTGGTAGAATATTTCTGCAATTATTCAAATCTACTCTGCCTATTATAGCGGAGTTATTTGTATTTTTTGTTGTTGTACGTGCTACGGTTATTTCTGCTAGGACTTACTGTTTTAAGTGGGTTCGGAATCGCTGAGGTAATTTTATATCGGGTGTTGCAAAAAGAAATGCATTTTTATTTATGTTTGATTGAATATTTCGAGGATGATTAACGAATTTAATGTTATCTTTGTTCGGAGTATCACATCTAAATTAGATGACATTCTCGACAAGAAGCTGATGTACAATTTTTCCAATGCGTTTCATTGAAGGAGGAAATAACTGTCGCGGAAGCAGAAATCGTAGAAGTAAAGCAGCCGTCTCCGATTATCGAAGAAACCAATCCCGTGTCAGCGACCAAGCAAGTCAAAGAAGAGACCAATTTAATGCAGGAAAATCTGTCCTCTGCACCGTCTCAGGAGACTCCGAAGAATACGAAGAAGGAGGATAATAAGCAAGAGAAAAAAGCGCCGGAAGTTGAAACAAAAACTGAGATCAATTTAGACGAGCAAGTCGACATGTCAGGTACGGTATTATTATGAAATTCTCCTTAGATGAAATCCATGCTGACTGCCATTCCTTTTTAGCATCGATGATAGCAAAGATTCGAATAACGACGGAAGAGGAGGCTAAAGCAGCCATAGCCGAGCGCAGAAGATTAGCTCGAGAACAGGCCGAAAGAGAAGCCGAACTCGAACGTCAAAGATTGGTACGTGATACGATTGTAACAATTGTCGATTACTTCCATGGATAAGATGAAAGGTATAAATTGAATCAATTGTTTCCACGTAGGAGGAAGAGGCACGTCTGGAAGCCGAAAGACAACGCGCTGAAGAAGAGGAACAGCGTCGCTTGGAAGAGGAAACCCTTCGTTTGGCCAACGAGACTCGAGAAGCCGAAGAACAGAGACTGAGATTGGCAATCGAGGAGGCAAAACGTCGCGAGGAAGAAGACAGAAGAAGAAGGGAAGAAGAAGCTCGTCAGAAACAGGAGAAAGAAGAAGCTGAGCGAAAGGCTAGAGAAGAAGCTGAAAGGTGAGAATTCTCCTTTGATGTCGCATGAATTGAATCAATTGTATGTTATAAAAGAGTATTCTAACTGTCGCCCATAATATCATTGTAGACAACGAATCGAAATGGCCGAACGTCTTAAAAAAGAAGAGGAAGAGAGACTCGCTAGACGCAAACGAGTTGAGGCTATTATGCTTCGAACTCGGGGAAAGAATCAAGCTAATACACCTACGAAGGTATTATAAATTTTTTTTTTTCTATAATTGAGAATTATTTTTTTTACGTATTGTAAAGGATTAGAAACAAGTCACTCGAGGGGGTAATCGGGCTGCGAGACAAAGAAAGAAAAGAAACTGCCGTGGAATTGAGTGCGACGGCATTGACGTACGCACGAGATTTTTATTTATAGATTGGTAGACACCTACTAAAATGAATGCGAATTGCTACGACTATGAATGAACAGGACAGCAGACGCGAGCTATAGAAATAGATAGTGTGAGAGCAGTCTCCCCTTTACGCCCCAAGTGACTTGTTTCTGATCCGTTACAATAGTTGTGTGCATGTTGTTACGATTATTTGGAAATCTTAGGGAGAAGGAGCAGACGGCGATAAATTAAAGGAAGATAGTCCTAGCGATGAAAATAAACCAGCACCTGGTAGCAAAGGCGAAGACGTTATGACAGCGAGCCTTATTTCTGAAGCGACCCAACAATTTATCAGCGGAGAACAGCGAGCTCATCATACAGAAAATAATACAACGGCAGGCATCGTGCGTAATGGCACGCACAGTAACGGCATTAATGAAAGTAAAATAGTATTGGATAATAATCAGGGTAACGTCGAAGGAGAGTTGAACGGTCATCATACAAATCATGGAAATGGTATCAACAGTCAATCAATAACACTGGACAATGCGACTGTGTAAGTATATAAGATTAAATGTTAATGATTCATGGAGACATTATACATTAACATAAAAGTTACATATTGACGTCTACCAACCGATTATAACAAAATGAAAGTCCAACGTATAACTGGATTTCTCTCATCGTTAAAAATTCAATGATTACATCGAAGAGCATCTCAAAGAATTGTAAGTTCATTTATTTTAGATTATTCGACAATAATGCTGCATCAATGCCCGTTTAAAGGCTTACTTCGGAATTAGCGTTATTTATTGTTAGCATCATCGATTCCACACACCTATATATGATACGCAAGCAGTATGAATTTCCTTCATAGTTTTCCCTTGTTCCCTTCGATAACAAGTGGGAACAACGATACGACGACTTATATTTTTTCCACAAATAAAATACAAGTCCTCCCAATGTTCCTCCATAGGCGACAATTTAACTCTTTTCTCTCATCGGCTTATACTTTTGCCCACTTTTGTTTATTTTTTTTTGCGGTTTTGATACGAGTACGTGACGTTTTGTTTTATATTTATCAATTGCACTTGCAATGCCCTACCAAACGGATTATGGCTATCACTGTAATCTGCTCTAACTTGCAGTTTACGCATCTTAATATAACAAAACAAAAAACTGCACAATACTAGCCACTATGTACGTGTTTAAAAAAAAAAGAAGTATTGACTGACTGGTAGCGTGATTCAGAATGATAGATATGTGTGAGCATATATAATCATCACCTGAAACTGAGTGTCGCAAATACAGTAAAATGGCAGAAAAAAAATAATACTAAAGTAAAAAAAAAAAACTCCACAGCAAATTAATTGAAGTCAGTATACGCGTTATGTGTGAAACTACGATACTATTTCAATCTATATGCATTAATATTATTGGATAAAATGAAAGTAGCAGTGTTGGTCCTCGATTATTGAAAATGGATTTATTCGTAAAATAATAATTGTTCAATGGATGCATTAATTACTCTGTCGTTCTAAATGTTCAGGGTTCATACACTCTAGTCATTTATTATTTAATCATGGTATTTATAGGTTCACAGAAAAGAGCATAATATACACGCACATTCTAATGTGAACTATAAATGGCCGCTTTAATAATTTATTCGAATATTACAATTAATCTACAATTTTAAACTAACCTACGTAATTTTTATCATTGCTTTTATCGTATTCATGTGTCACTGATTTCTCGGCTATATTAGCTGACGATTATTGAGATATTCTGTGCTTATTTTATTGCTGGTATAAAAATGAAACAATTATAGGAACAAAATGACTAGAGTGAACGGTGGGTTTCATGACGGATATAAAAATAGAATTAGAAGAAGTGCCACATTAATAATTATATATTTATTGTACCGTACCATTTTATGTCCAGAATTAAATACCAAAGGCTGAGTATCCAAAAAATGCTCACGTTTACTAAAAGATTTAAAAAGTAAAAAAAAAAAGAAGAAAAATAATTCCCGTGACGATACGCAAATGATGATAATACTACATTAATTAATTCTGGGATATACGAATATAAATGTATTTATAAACACTCGCTATACGAAGGAGTTGTCGTTGAAGCCATGTGTATATATACATATAATGAATTCTGTTGTTTGAGATGTTTTTTGCAGTATTCGTATTATTACTAAAAATTAATTATGTTTGAAGCAATGTTATACATATATGTACACTATACATAGTTATTTAAATAACAAAGTTTATTGCGCTTTCTTATGAATCACATTGGAAGGAACTGCCTATTTAAAAATTAATTTAGAACAATAGTTAATTGCTTTACGCGAAACTACAATTTAGCGGAACGATTTACGTATACTGTACATTGCAAAAGTAGCCAGAGAAAAAGGTTGACAGATATAATGAATTATTATACTTGTCGCTATTAGAAAAATGAAATATCTATTCGCACGATTAATCCGTTAATTAACAAATTACACACGAGACATTAAGATATATCGCTGGTAATATAAAAAGGTATGGAAAATGTATATTGTATTATCTATTATTATACTTACATACATACACACACACATATATATATATATATACATATATATTTTATAATTTATATTTAATCGTATATATTAGTAAATGAAAAAAATATACTATTTTTAGGTAGACGTATATATGTATATGTATATTTCAAAAGAAAAAAGATATTGAGAGACAAACTTCTAAGTGTATGCCGATTCTTTTTAATACTATGTTAATGGCATAAGAGATGAAATGTAATGTTCCAACGAAGCATGGAAATGTGAAAATCACTAACAAAAAACTATAGCGTTAACTACCAAATTAATCGATAATGAATTGAGTGTACATAATGTAAAGATGAATGAATAGCATAAATTTAATGACTCATCTGAAAATTTTGTTTGTAATTTTATATTATACGAGCTCATCGAAGATGGAGTAACATTTATCAATCAACAGTTTTCAAATGCTCTTAGAAATTAAAATTAAACGCCACTTGCTTCTGATAAGAAATAAAAAGTAAAACAATCAATCATCTTCGATGAGCTACGATATATCGCATCTTTCCTCCAATTAGCTACTTATTATTCAAAGCCCATTGTGTATGCCTGAAACGCGATGTTTATATTATTAACTTGTTTCTTGTTGCCACTACGTGCATGTTGTGAATTAATTGTATAAATATGTTGTGGCTTGTACTTTTCTTTGCTCTACATTTACATGTTCTCTTTATGTTTGTATTGTGTATATCATCCAGCAGTACGTGTCAACTTACTGTCTACTTTTGCTATGTACTATTTGTGACCTTTACGAGTTATTGGTAAACCTATACATATATATACATATACATCACTCTTCCGTTGTAAGAAGGTGTATGTCACACGATCCGTTCCACCGATTCCTATAGGAAAATCTACCCATGTCAAAAGATATAAGGCATGAATGTTTTACTATTACGTATCTTTACATAGTAACGAAATAATGATCCAAAATGTGAAAGTACATGTTAAAAATCCTAATTGTAATACCATAGAATGTCTCCTGAATTAATTGTTCGCGTGTCTATGTGTACACCAGACGAGGACGATAATTATTTTTGTAGTACGTCAGTCGTGTTTTACGTACTGTTTCGCCATAGGATTATGCGATTAAAAGTAAATTAAAATTGCTTCTTATATAGCTTCATCAGCATTAAACTAGTAGCTTTTTAAAACTTCTTAGTCAGCATTCTAGTGCCGAAGCAACGAACAGTTTGATTAAAAACACGTTATTAATTGAAAGTTCGTAAAATAGATACCCTAGATGGATATTTGCTTTTCAGAAAGTTTTTTCTAGTAATTTTCAAACTTTGCACATTTGATATCAATGGAGAAGCAAGGTTCAGAGTGAGCCCTATAATTTTTCATTGATTCAATAGAGGATTTGTCAGAATTTCAAAGTATCCAAAGAAATAGCCTTAGTTTGATAATTCTGTCGTTTTGTACATATAATATCAAATAGCAGGATAGTTTTTTTTCCAAGTATAAATTTGATGATATTACCAATTCTTTTGCAAATTGGCTTAGCCAACTTAGAGTGTTAATTTCAACTTAGCAATTATCCGAAATACGCTCAATCGGTAGATCCTAGTACGTGCCTATTATTTAGTATTTGTATGTTTCTTCCTTTGGCTGGTTTTATAGCAAACAAAACAACGTGACCAACAACCTGTTAGACCTATCGGAATTCGACTCTCTCAGTAATAGCAGTAGTGGTCCAATACTCCAACTGACACCAAATTTGGCGAACGAGGACAGCCTCAACTCCAACTTAAATCCGGCAGCTATACCTTTCACCCCCATGAGCAACACGTTCATGCCTACAGCTGCTAATGCCAATGTCAATCCGTTCCAGGACTCTTTTATCAATAACAAGCCACAAGACAACAGTCAAGTACCAGGTACGGTCTCCACAAGATCATTTCCTTCTTAAAAGTATGTTCTCCAAAATGTTCTCCAATATATTCTCTATTATTCCTCTATACGTTCTCTAACAAGGCTGTTCTTTTTTATTTCCAGATCTATTGTCATAATACACGTATTAATCATACTAGAGGAGTGGAAGAAGATGAAAAATTTAAAAAAAAATGGGATTGAAATAATACTGAGTTGCTTGCGACCAAGCAACGAGGACATACCTTTGAGGTGACGTCGTTTATGATAATGTAAATAAGCGCTATCGATATATGTGTAGAAAATGGAGAATCTAAGTAGGAGAAGAAAAGAAGGAAAATGAAACAAAGGAGGCACTACGTCAGAAAGACTATCCTGTCCTTGAACGTTATCACGAAATATGTAAAATAATATATAATGTTAATTAATAATATTATGCAACAGCAAATAGGCACTCAGTCTGTTATAGTATGCTATTAGGATATACGAATCTAATGTTTTAGAGGACCTTCGAAGGGAATAAGGCCTGTTTATAACGTATGATTTGAGAATGCGCGTAGGTGTTTTATTGTATTGAATTCTCGTTAAATTAATTTCATCCATTCTCGCCCCGTGCCGTGATGTATCTCTTCGGTTTTCTTTTTCATTATTATTGTTATTATTATTATTACTATTATTATGATATACCTTTTTGTTTTTCATTTCGAAACTATACCTTCTAATCGGAAGAGGAACGGGACGAGGTCTTTGAACACGATTTATGGAAAATTCGACGCATCGGTTAGACGTAATGTGTTAACACGAATGCGACGAAAACGACTTGACAAACACATAGCACAAGATTGTTAATCGGTCGTAAACGTCTCACGAAACTGTATCTGCCAAAATGACGTAGGAGGTAAACTCCATGATGACGATAACGACGACGATAATGATGATTAATGATTATGATGATGGTGTCGACGACGACAAAGAGAATGAAAATGCCCTTACATAAGAGAATAGTAATAATATTTACCTTATAGAATCTGAATATAGAAAATGGAAACCTAATGTATAATCATATCTAGTAAGATCTTCGGATATGATGTAAAAAGAAGCAAAAAAAAATGATAAGATAACACACACACATTTCTTCCATACTACATTTTTGGGGCGTGCGCTCACTAGTCAAGCAATTTTACTGTTTTTATCGTATTTCTCTCTTTTATTCCCCCGCCTCCTCTATTATTTTCTATCTCTCTCAATCTCCCTGTCTCTGTCTCTTCTTTTTTTTTTTAGAAAAAGTCACCTAAATATTGGTACTCTAGGTATCCACATAGATTTCATTACTGTTACGTTTTCGTGAATCTAACATTTTTCTAGCTGTGATGATGACGACGACGACGACGACGACGATGACGATGACTGTGACGATGATTGCTTTGTGAAATAGCCACTGCATAAGTTTGTGAGATAATAATTATAATCCGACGATTGTTTTAATTTTATCTGTAAATGTTTTCCCTTTTTAAATGTGTAGCATTCAATTTTATCATGCGAGATACGACGAGAATTTTACACGGTGCTTACAAATCACGAGAGAAAAAGATTTTAACTATAATAAATCGCGAAGAGAAAAAAAAAGGAACAAAGTGAGTCCGTCGATCAAACATAAATTCTTTTTATTCAGTGGCTATTCGTTATATAGTGGTATCGAAACTATATAGTAATACAGATAGAAAATGATAATTTTAAAGCCTGATGTTACATATACATATATATATATATATATCGAGCAAACATTGTAATTGGTGTCCGCGACATGAAACATTTGTTCCGATTGTGGCATACTATTTACGTACACGGAATATCATTAGCATGCTTTGTGTTTTACCACTTGCTTCTAATCGCAGGTGCATAATATACCATCTGTCTTATAAGGTTGTTTTATAACAGTGGATAATCCGATGATCCTCTTCAATTATCCTGATTTTCAGATCAGCACGAATAAAAGGAAACAAGTTATTGATATGCCTGACACGTTATCATTAGTGTACAAAACGTTGTATACTATTTGTTCTTTAATCTTATCCCCCCCCCTTTTTTTTAAATCTTTGTGCTACGTATAATTTTGTGCAAATGTTTCCCCTCGCTCTTCCGTGAGTGTATACGTTGATCGCAAGCTAATTATCAATTTCTAATTGAAATTCAATGCTACTACATTGTGGCTGATTTGCGGTATATTTACTTTTACGAAATTATCGTGTTATAATGTTTCCTTTTCTTTTTTAAGATCCTCCCGATGTTTATTGTGAAACACCGTGACATTTTTGTATCGTGAAATTGTTAATGACGCTTGGGACGGAAAGTCGATGTATTTTTAAATGATAACGACGATAATGAATGTTTATTTTTATTGGAATTTGTAGCACACTGTTGTACAGACGCGATACGAGATTCTGCAGATCGTCTAAACTGCCTAAGCCTTTTAAAAATCATGTGCCCAATGATAATCGGTGGGAAATTTTTTCGAGCACTGATTAAAGAAAAAGAGGCACTTTTACGTGTTAAAACGGTAACTTCTCATAGAGAATCGTCTTTTTTTTATCTTTGAAAAGTAATAAAGTAAGAAAGAAAAGAACAAAGAATTATATAGAGATTGCCCCTCGAGGCAGAAGTATTCAATGATTATATCATCAAGTTTATTTATTCGAATTACTCTATTCGGTCGAACTAAAACTATTCTGTAAGGACACGTAATAATAATAACACCTATAATAATAATAACGATAATGATAATAATCTCAAATAGAGTATGAGAAGAATGTTTCTAAACATAAATTTATCGAGAATGCTAAATATCATCAGTCATGTCTAAAAATACTTCGTATTGTATAAATGCTTGTATGTAATAAATACTTAATATTAAAAAAAAAGGAAATAAACTATACTATTTAATACACATCCTACGTATACTTTACGACTTTGCCCTTTCGCGGACGAGCTATTAACTAATTTTCACTTTCATTTAATCTAAAGTGTTTATAAATTCTCAAGCTATAATTTCCTACTCTTTCAAACAATACCTGCCTTAAATCGTCGTATCAAATTAAATGCCTGATTAACAATAAATCACCTTCATACCATTTTTTAAATCCGCACCTTTTAAATACCTAAAAACCCCCAGAGGTCAATGACCTTCTCCATGAACATCTTGAAACTTAATTTTCCTACAAGTCTTTTCAAATTCCTCTTGGCAATAACAAATAAACTATTCATCTAAATCTATTGTACCTTTGTATGTTTCAAAATTGATCAATACTTTTATAGAATCTTGAAAAAATTCCTTCGACCTCCCCCATAACGTTCTCCATTCGAATATCGAGACGACCAATTCTCCAAGTGTCTTGAAAGACATACATTTTCTATTACTTATTTCCATGGCGTCGGTGAGCAAACAGACGGAAACTTTATTTTCGTT